>OMLI01075111.1:0-12927 GCA_900302605.1 Rondeletia loricata | reverse complement strand
TAATGAGGTAGACATCCATGTTTGTGTGTGTTTGTGTGTGTGTGTGTGTGTGTGTGTGTGTGTGTGTGTGTGTGTGTGTGTGTGTGTGTGTGTGTGTGTGTGTGTGTGTGTGTGTGTGTGTGTGTGTGTGTGTGTTTGTGTGCGCAGGCCTATGGGAGTTAGAACCATATTTGCCACGGTGGTATGTGAAGAGACAGCTCATTTAGAGCTATAGGCAGTCCACAGAGACATTATTCTGAATACGTCCTTTCAGCACCCTGCCTCTAAGACAGCCAATTATAATTTGCACAATATTGTTTTCTGCTTCCTCATTAGTCAGTATTTTTTACCTTTAGATGACAGGCTTTTGGAGTGTAGAAGAAGAGCAACATAACCAATATAACAGGTGTGATCTGCTGACCTTTGCTCCCTCCTACACCCCCCTCCCCACCCCCCTTTTATTTTTTTATTTTTTTCACCCAGGAGTTCTTCTATGAGATTTCCTTCTCAGAGTTATCCACCAAGACCTTGGAGGTCACAGTGTGGGACTACGACCTGGGAAAGTCCAACGACTTCATAGGTGAGTTGACACCGCAAACACTGACAGCTCATAATCCCTAGCTTGTGATCACTCATGGACTCATGCTTCTCTCAGAGACAGTTGAGGAATCACCGATTAGCTGGTTGGTTAGTTTATTGGCCGCCCATTAACATCGTACCCAGAACTCATGTCAAATTTTGCGAAAGGTATTTTAAGCAAAATGAGGATCTTATCTATCATCTGCTGTCATCCAAGAGCAACATTGCGTGTAATTTCGAGGGTTTGGTGCAAAATGGGCGTCAAGTGACATTTTGGCTGAGAAAATGAGTATTATATATCAATGGAAAGCTCTTGTTGAGCTCTATGTGATGGTCAACATTTGTAATCACAAACAAAATTATACTAAAGGGGAAAATCCAGTGAAAAATTTGGTGCAAAAAGAGTGTAACTGCACTTAAT
This sequence comes from Rondeletia loricata, assembly GCA_900302605.1. Taxonomy (NCBI): domain Eukaryota; kingdom Metazoa; phylum Chordata; class Actinopteri; order Beryciformes; family Rondeletiidae; genus Rondeletia; species Rondeletia loricata. The sequence goes on along the minus strand of OMLI01075111.1, from coordinate 11,948 downwards.
CGGTTTTTATAGAATGTAAATTTTCTGAATCTTAATCTCTGTAAAAGTATGAATGGTTCCTATGTTGTGTTTGGAATTTTAAAAAAGGTACAATCATTTAAAGTTTGGTTTTTGCTCTGCTATCAAATTAGGAAAATGTCACTTGCGCCCCTTTTGATCTTAGCCCTCGATTTCTTGTCTTTGTGTGCATTGACCAGGGGGCGTGTCCATAGGATGTCAATCACAGGGAGAAACTCTCCAGCACTGGATAGACTGTCTGAAGAACAAGGGCAAGAAGGTGGAGCGCTGGCACACATTGACCAATGAGCTGCCTGGATCCACATTGCAAGAATGAACTGCACCTATCCCACTGTACTGTCACTGGCAAGATCTACTGGAGACCCTGAGTCTGGATGGGAGACGTTTCATCGCATGCTCTGAAGATTTTCTGCATGACTATGAAGGATTCATATCCTACTTACTTTGTGTCATAAATGAATTCATAAATCCTGACAACACACCCAAGGGGTCGTACATTGAGATCAATACTTGGTCTCGGATCTAAATAGACCCGATGCAAACCTGGGAGACCATCCACTCCTCTAAGCTAACAGCATGAGAATATTTCATAATCATATTCATAGAGATTCGTGTCCCTGTTGTAGATGTAATTTCAATTTAAATGCTGCTCTACATTGCTCCAAACTGAACAGATCCCAATCGACAAGAAAATTGAAATCGTACAAGAAAATAGAATGAGGGAGAAAGTTTTTTTATTCTGCAATTTATCCAGCATTATTCAGCTGCCAGGTTTGTTGGTTTTTCTTAAATTGGATCTTTTTTTTCATTAACACCTGACATGAAAAATCCACCCTCATAACCATCTCTCACAGCCTACATACCTCTCCCTTGCAATAACGTTTTGCCTAATGCTTCCGAAGAATTCTAAGTGTTCTTAATCATGTCAAACATTTTGTATCAATTGATCTAATTGCCATCTAATTGCCTGCAGATAGCACAACAACAAACAGTGCGCCTAATAAGATAATTGGTTCTTCCACGTTAATGGTTTGTGTCAGTTCTTTGCATGTTTGGTGTTAAAACTGTGACTCTCCACTTTTTTGATGGAGCAAAGTAAAAGTAAAAGACAAATATTTGGTCCTTCGTTGTATTGTTCCACATTTTCCTGGAGTGTGTCGCTCTGACAGCTCGACCGATATTAACTCAACTTCAGAGAAAAGAAAAGCACATTTCATTGAATTCAAGGGTGATTGTTTTCTTTTGTCGTTCGCAGTTATTTGATGTGTCAACTCAAATGTCACTGTGCCAATCTCTTGACTCTTTGATATGAACTTAATTGGGCTTAACTTTACTTTGACATTTCTTCATTAGTAGGCCTAAGGGTGATTAAAATTAACAGAAAGGTTTTAAATCAGATTGTTTTGTGGAGAGCTGCAATAGCGTATGGTTATATCCTGAAACACACTAAATGATGTCATCAGCCATTGATCTATTTCTGCATTACAAATATGGATGGCCTAAGCTGTCTGATAACTCTCCATGGCTGCTGCTCTATTATGGATTGCGTTAACCAAGCTGCAGGTGCTGAGTTTGACCTGTGCTCGGTTTCATGTTGTAAAAGAGGCATGCTGAAAATACCAGTGGTGTTGATATGTAAATATGTATTGTGTATCACTTGCTTTGGCTGTTTGTTCTCGGAAACTTAAACTGTGCATGATGTTTTTTCATAAAGCATTCATATTGATTTATGGTGTGCTTTCCTGGACTTCCATTATTTTTGCTCCATAATTCTAATACTGCAAAATGTAAAGTGGCCTCTTTTTGAATCTGATGTTTACACACAGCCCAGTGGCAAACCAGTACAGACAATACTACCACCTAGTCTTCAGTATTTGCACCTGCAGTCTTTGCACTACTAGTGATGCATGAGCAGAAGTGACCGAACAAATGCGTCCAGAAAGCACGACGGGACACACCATGGGAAAAAGAAAATCAAGTTAATTTAACACTTTAGATAGTTTTGAACACCGGCCACAGAGTCATATCAGCTCTATGAGTGGACAAACAACTCTACAATCAACACTTGTCAACTCCAAATAATTGTAAATGAAAAAACAGCACTTATGAACACTGGGATGGCAATTATCATGATTCTACATTTATTTTCTCTGAGTAAAGCCAATAGAGTAACTGCTATATTCAAAAAAATCCAGATGTGAAACCTATTAAATGCACATCCCTTATTGAAGACAGTGTGCAGAAGTTAAGATTCAAATCTTTGTCGACATGCCAGAGTAGACAGGTTGGTTATCACACACCTCTACCTACTTTGTATGAATCATATTATTTGTTAAAATAGTGTGATTAAGCCTGGTAGGGCTGAAATGTTACAGAACATGATTCTTGTTTTTATGACTTTTTAAAGATGGCAAGTTTCACAACACAAAAAAAAGAAGCCAACTATTACCATGGGAGTGCAGTAATTGTTACAGTCCTAATCTGCAGCTTTTACAGAAATATGTATCTTTCAATTAATGTTTCAATCTATCTATCTATCTATCTATCTATCTATCTATCTATCTATCTATCTATCTATCTATCTATCTATCTATCTATCTATCTAGCAATGTATTTATTTGATGATTCTGTTAAATTTGGGCTCTCATGTCACTAGAGTTGATGATTTTTTAACCACAATAGACACAAGTACAGTTTCTCTTCTGTGTTTGTTTCATCAGGTTACGTTTGTGACAAATTTAGTGTCGGATCAGGCAAGATGCATTGAAAAAGGTTTGGTGTTTGGTGTTCTTGTTTGGATGACGGTCCTCTCAAAACAAAAATTACCATGATGCCAGCGGATATTTTCTCTCTTCTCATTGCCATCCTGTAATATCCTCTATTGATCCCCGAAAAGATCGATTGAACTTTTCACTTGTCCCCCTTCACAGGGAGGTCAGATGGTTACAGAACAGCATCCCTGGAGCTAGTTGGGATTCAGTGTCTGGCTCAAGGACACTTCAGCAGGGCGGTTGCATGCTATTATGGGGGGATTGAACCTGGGAAGGTCTCCAGAAACACCCTGCTGCCCTGTGCATCCATACAGAGAGTGGCATGCTGTTAAGACTCAGCAAGTTGACCAAGTCTCTGACTCAGAAGCAGGGTCATGGTCGGCAGACCGGACAGAGGCCTCACTCGTTCTCAATCCTTTCGCTCTGGCCTCTGCTCCTTTGTCTGCACGAATATGAGCTTTTACACTGCTGGGGTCAGAAAAACGCTTCAAGCGCCGGCTGCAGCTGTATGGTTTGTGCTGCTTAGTGTGCATTTTGCTCATGTTTCCTGAGCGTGTCTATTTCATCTAAGCTCTTTGCACAGAGTGCTTACTCACAACTTGAGCCTCCTCATGCTGTTTGTCAGACTGACAAAAGACAACCATAGCACAGAAGCGACGGATGTATGCTGTCTCTCCCTTGCAGATCCTATCACTATCTTGTCCAGAGAGGGGAAACATGATCTTTATGCTGCTCACACTGGTAGCGCTCCCAGTAGCAAACAAGCTGTGATGTACTGACTGATTCAACTCATCAGGTTAAGCCTTCGCTCTGATTTCAGCTTGGGTCCCACACATACCTCTAGCAGATTTTGCTTTGACCATGTGGCGACCTTTGGAATAGCTCTTACTCTTACTCTAGTAATCCTATAATAAATTAGATGATGATAATATTAGAAGGATAATATTCTTTAATTATGAGCCCATATAGGAATATTATAGTGATACTGTAGGAGATAAAAAACACAATAAAGTAGGATAAGCTCACTATAAACTCACTCTTGAGTACCACAGACACACTATAAGCCCTTATAGGAACATTACAGTTATTTTTGGTCTGGGAGGATTAAGCTTTGAATCCACTGACTCAGAGGATTGCTGTGAAACCATGGACATTTTAACCCCCAACCCCATTCTGTCTGCAGGGACCCACACCACCTTCACTGCTGACAGAGAAAAGACATAATAGATACAAGTGACCTTAACTGCAAGGGGCATGCCACGTCAAACTTCACAGAATACTGTATTTCAGCACCAACCATCTCAGATTGTCCATTGCTCTGAAATGGTGTTCATGGATGAACTTCGATAAGCATTCACATTAACATTCTGGTTTGTTCTGTGGGAAAGAAAGCGAAGGGATTGCCTGCAAGCTGGATGTTGGCAAGAATTTACAACATATTCTGCAACTTTATCACCCAACATCCAACGTTCTTTTTTTTAACCTTAACCCTTAACATGATGGCTTGAAATCAACGGTCAGAATCAAGCCACAGAGTCCCATGATGCCCACTATACTGGACAACACCAGCTCCCCATTTAGTATGAAGCTGGGGATTGAATTTAGAAGATTGTAATATTGCAAATTACCCATTACATTTAGATTGTTGTTTTGAAACTGATGAAACTTGTGAAACGTGTCTCAAGTGTCTACTTTTCAGCACTTATTATTGGGTTATTATCGGTACCTCTGTCAAAAACACAAATAATCGCTCCAATTTAACTATTCTTTGCATGGTCATCTCATAACAATAAAGCTGGCAGCATAATAAACAAGATATTACAGGAAAAGGCTATTATAGTGCTACTGTAGGAGTTCAAAGATACCATAAAGTGCGATATGGTCACAATAAACTCACTCTTGGGTACCACAGACACACTGAGGAATATAGGAATATTAGTGATTTTCCATCAGGGGAGAGGTAAACTCTGAATCCACACACTCTGAGGATATATAGTGTTCATTATAGGACCCATAATGAGCACTTTATCGCCACCTAGTGAGCGTTATGATGAAGAGCTAGAGGTGAAGAGCTAGAGTGTGGCAAGGCTGGTGGATGCATTGGTAAATTTTGACTGGCCTGTCTTTGTAATGTGCTCATGTTCAGGGGCGTAGCTAGGAATTATGGGCCCTATGCACAGGTGGGGACTCTGGGCCCCCCTTCACCTTCCTCTCATCCCCACAGCACCATTATCCCATCTATAGACAGACTATATCTAACCATCTACTACTCAAACACACCTCCACACATTCATTTACTGATCAATTATCTGATACATCCCTAATTAAAGTTATGGATTTTGGGCACTGCCAAAACCAAAGTTTCACCCATAGTCCCCTGTTCAAAATCTGTCCAGGGAGGACAGTTTTGTTTTTGTCCACACAGGACAAACCTTGCCATATTGTATTCCTGCTTGTTCCAGATTGTCTCAGATAACACAACAGTTGCTGTATCATATTTTTTGAGAACGTTTTTTGTTTGTTTTATTCGTTTACCCCTTTTGTAGATTTCAACCAAACCTTTTTTCAAAACCAGAGCATATTTATAAATAAACATTTTAGCACGCCATCCCCGCTCACGCTCAAACTTCCCTGTGAGACCTGCACTGGCCCTCAGCCCATACAGGATTCAGGCTTCATATTTGCGTGAATTCCATAAATGTTCTGTATTATCACTCATAGTATTCCTAATAACTGTCTCCTCCTGTCTCTTTTCAGTGACAATAGTGGCGGCTGTTCAAAACTATGAAAAGTGTTCAAATAACTCTAATGGGTGCTTATATAAACACTGGCATAGTGTTGATTTTTAGTTAAATTAACACTGATGAGTTTTCTGTGCATAAAGTAATAATCACTGCTATGTTTGGCTTTCATTTTAAGGGTGACATACATATGGCACTTTATTTGGGTAAAAAAAATTCAACATTGACAAATTGCACCAATTATGAATTATGTCTGTGGACAGCAGACAAGTGTAAATTATGTTAGAAACATTCTGTGCCAACATGGGGTTTAGATAATAACCTCCCTACTCATCAGTTTTAATTGAACTCTGAGAGTGTAAAAACAAACACCACGCCAGTGTTTATAATCCACACCATCAGAGTTAATTTAGCACTTTTTGGTAGTTTTGAACAGCCGCCCCAGAGTCATATCAGCTCTACAACAATCATAAAATGTACAATTTGCATAGTCATGTTCATTATATAAACTCGTGCTCTATGTGTTTTTTGTGTGCAAACTAAGCCAAACGCTAATTGAATGGCATAACGTAGCCACAGGTCAGTCTCTCATTATGTTGTGTTTCCTATGCAGGGTCATCATGATGCGTCCCAACGCTGCCAAGCTGTTTATGTGACCCAGCTGGGTAATCTGTGACCCACTTACTGCATCTGGATGTGAGTCTGCCTGGTATACTCATCCCATTCTGAACCTACTGTACTGCATCAAATTGGCTGTGTAAACAAAAATGAACTCTCTAATTTCCATATAACACCATATAAAGCCTACTGAATTTTTTACAGATGTTTTCCATATGGGCTGTGCTGTGTCCAAGCAAATACATTGCAGTTGTGATTGTTGAGACTTCTGAATAATATAAATGATATCAAATGTACCTGTTGGCTGTCCTAGTGCTAAACATGCTATTAGGGTATTGATCTGGATATAACCTTGAGATGTTCATTTCTGTCAGTGCAGCTGCAAGAATTAACTTCAAAAGCTAAGCGAGAAAGAAAAAGAGAGAATTTGATTTCTCTACAGTCATCTGAGGATTTAGCGCTCATTAAAACCGATCACAGTACACTTTCTTGGCTCAGGGCCTCTCTCTCCCCTCTTCCTGCTCCATCTCCGCTCCACTGCCTTACAACAGCAGGCACTTTTCATCCCTGGAGCTTACGCACTCTTACAGCATGACATGAAGAAAAACATGAATACTGTACATTTGTGCTCTCTCCTAATAAACTGCAATACACAATATCTCCTCAGTGGTTAAGCTCCCTGGATATCTCTCACTTTTGGCACTCTCATTCTCTCTCACGAACACAATCCCTTTAATCTCCGCTATTGCCGTTGTTCTCTCTCTCCCTCCATACTGTACCTCTTCAAATCATAACATTCAAACAGACAGATTTCATGCAATGTGTCTTTATTACGAATGCGCTTCGGAAGCATATAATATTCCTAGTGCCAGGTTATCCTTGTGATTTCGATTTCACTTCTGTCATCGTCATACATTAATAAAAATCCACAACATGCCAATAACCACAAAGATTATAGTATAGCCCATTGGTAATACAATGACTGTCAGGAGGCTAACCCACAGTTTCTCTGTCTACATTAGAATAACTACTTAATGCTAACTCATATCAACTAGAGAATCCACTATATTTAGGTTTATATCTGCAGAATACACCAACTGTTGGTTACAATGAAATGTAAATGTCTAAATACTGACAGGAAAATGTCATATTAATCAATACAGAAAATTGACTGCAGGTAGGTATTGCAAATTGATGAGCCTTTGAAGTCATGGCATATCTAAACACGTTTCAAAATCCAGGACAAATAAGAAGAGTTACATATAGATTTCCCCCCCATTGTTTCAGATCACAGTGAGAATAACAGGTAGATCAAGATCAGAAATTAGGTTAGGATACACAGGGGATATAATAAGATACCAGATTATAAAATCAGTGAGTTATCCACAGTACTAATATCACTCCAACTAGTCACACCTTTGAAATCTTACTCCCACAAACCACTTCTGAGCTAAACAGACATCATCCTACTGTATACAGTAACAAAATAGGTATTGCCACATTTGGAAAAGAGCCAGATGCATTTAATGCAAAAATTTGATTTTTGTTTCATTGCTGACACGTCCATGTCAACAGTTTCAAGATACTTGAGTAACAGTTTTTCAAATTGTAATTAACTCAGGGTGGAACAAAATATCCCATAATCTGTCTGGTTTGAAAAACACAAGCTACCTGGGGATGCATGTCCTTGTGCCTGAGTGCCAAACTGAGGCTACGGCGACATCCTGGCAATACATTTGACTGCAACCACAGTGCAGAGACTATTTCATTTGTTAATCAAATAGTGATGTCCATACGCATACAACACTACCACCATCTGTCAATTGTGGCTCAAGAGCATCACATTACGAAATTACGCATTGAAAATCTTTTTTTCTTTCTCCAAAATAATCCTTTACAAACATTATCAAAAGGTAGGTTATAGAAGAAGCATTTTTTTTATGAATAGCAACTTAGCTTGACTGAAAACTCAGTCTGAATGTTTTAAATATCTAGATATTGTGTGTTTTTGTGCACATTTACCCCTTCCCGGCTCACAGTATCTCATAACAGTCGTCGATGGGGTAGAAGAGATGTCAAGTCGCAGGAGAGGACAAACACTTTGATGTTCCTCTCTACAGGATTTGAGAGCAAAGCACATGATTTTACAAGTAAGAAAGTTTCCCTATAATTTCTTTTTTTGGCACATTTTTCTTTGCTGTGATGACTTTGCTTTCTGTGCAAGACTTTTCATAATCCCTTCCATTTTAACACCCATAGCTGGTCCTTGGTAGGACTATCATCCTCTTTTCCACCCATGCACTCACTCTCACACACAAAATGTATGGCAGGAGTCATGAGAATCACAGGCAGCATACCCACAGTCTGAAACAAGAACATATTGTGAAAGAAAGCATTTCTTCTCTATGATTCCAATGCAACACACACCCCCGAGCCTCTCCACGTATCCAAGGGGATTTAACGTCTGAATTTCTGATGCATCCTGCCGTCAGTGCAATGAAGGATGGGCCTGGCAGACATTTTGTTGGGACTTGCATGTGGCACTGAAGCTGTGAGGCAATCCTTCCCGTTTCTCTCACATAGATCGCACGTTCTGTAACCATCTCCACTGGTCTCCTCCTGATTTCTAGTCCGCCTTGTCCGAGTCAGTTCTGCGGTCATGACAGTGTTCTTGAAGAGTTGTGTCTTTCTCAAGGATCGTTCTGAATGTGTTGACCAGAATACGAAGGGACCAATTAGTCCGACTGTCTATTCCCCTCTCCATCTATAATCGGACGGACAAAAGCCCTGACTCAGAGCAGCAGCATCTTGCATATTATATTCTCTTCCATTAGCAAAAGGATTTATATAGATTACAGAAAGATGAGTAAGCACTGTATATCAGGTGTATATTTGTCACACATCCAGGTAATGACTAGGCGGTAAAGAGATGGTGGTGCAGGTGCGGGCCAGGCGGGCAGTTGCCTTATCCAGTTTCATCCTGGGATGAAACTCAGGTTTTCACATTTACTAAAAAAAGAAAAGGAAGCATATTAGTTCAGCAGCTTTATATTCTGCAACTCAATATGGAAGTATACACTTACACAGACCACAGAGGACAGTTATGTAATGAGGTTGCTGAGCCCCAGAGCCCTTTAACTGTAGTTCTGTGTACAATTTATCTTCCCGTTTGAGTAAGTGAATTAGGACATAAGACCCAACAGACTGCAATTTTGTACATTCAAAAACAGACATCTGCTTGAACCGCAGTGAAAAAGGGAAAAAAACATCTAACTGACTGACCCCGTCACGCATGTTTGGATATAACAGACAAATACAAGTACAATAAACGCACAGATATTTGCCTTGGTGACATTAGTGCAGGAACAACTCACATACTGACACATATGGTACAGGGACAACAGGACCGCACATTTACTGCAAGCGGATACAATAGACAGTAGACTACATATCACTCTACATATACACACGAAGCAGTCTACCACTGCATTCAGGCAGCACGGCATGCAGTTGGTTACAGCTGTAGGTTAGAGTCCAGTGGTGCAATGGAGTAACATACCATGAAATTGTAGTTTTGAGTTGGATGGAAATGCATCATGTAATAAGTTCTGATCTTTGTGGAGCATCAATATAGTTCCTACGGCTAAGGTGCTGCAGTGTATAAAGAGCTGTGCAGGCGTTATAACTAGTGCAAATAAAGTCAGTAATAATAAATAGGATGGACTAGACAGCAACAGTAGTGTGATTACAGTCAGTTTAATAGATTGTGCAAACAGTGCTAGATGGCTGTAATGTGATGGCGTAAACAGTAACAGTAGTGGGGTTGCAGTCAGTTCCCATAGTGGGGGTTTGGGGTAGACCACAGATTGTTTGGGTGTACGGGGGTAGAGTTCAGGGAAACGGATCAACTAAGCATAACTGCATGTGGGGTAAAGATGTAAGGTAAGGGTTAAAGGTCAGAGGTGGGACACTCACTGGCCAGGTTGACAATGCAGGCGATGATAATGACCGTCCCTCCTACTAGTGACACCACTGAGAGCAGCTTGGCCACTCGTCCCAGACGCACAGCACCGTCCAGGTTTCCCTGTTCAAGACTGTTCTTGGACTAGGAGAAGATCAAACCATCGGTTAGCTTGGGTCTGATGCATATACATGCAGTGCAAATCTGAACATCTCTTAGACTCAGCAAAGACACGCTTCAGAACAACAGATGGCAAAATTGTTGACATAGAAACAACATTGTGATAGATAACGTTTTAGATTCATTTGAGGAAAAAACTTTTGTTCCGAACCAACCAGTTTAAAATAGACAAAACATCTGAGGGAATGTTCCTGTGCCTACCATGATGGAGTAGACGAATCCCACAATGTTGATGGGCCAGACGGGGCAGAAGCAGGCCAGCACGGCCAGGACGAGGTAGTCTTTAGCCTTGGTCCGGTCCAAGGGGGGGTTGGTGGCGATGCTAGAGTGGCGAGAAAGCGACGGCCTGGGGGAAAAGGCTGTGTAGCCGATGGAACTCGCCCTGCTCCCCTTCCGGGTCTTGCCGTGATGCGGGTGATGGGAGTAGGAGATGGAGTGCTGTCTTCTGGGAGGAGAGATGACCGGAGAGCTGCTCTCTGCAGGCGCTGGGTGGATTCCATTACCTATACATGAGGAAGGAAGGGGAACGGAAAGGATGAGTAAACGTTTGAAATGCTGCAAGACTAACTAAATGTGTGTCCTGTCCGCAGAGCTCTTGTGTGCACACTGCGTAGCGCACTGGAATCCAAAGTTAAATGTAATTTGACCAAGCAGGCGTATGACTGCCTGTCCTGAATTGTCCCCCCAAACCCCATCAACATAAATGAGGTCAAACTCTGCAACTTACTGTTCTCCAGTTTCTCGTTGATCACGATGACTAGCTCTCCTTTGGAGTTGCTGTGGGGGGGCCTTGAGCTGGCCAGGCTGGTGCCATGGACGAGCTGGTCACCTCTGAGTATTGGGCATGGTACAGAGACGGGGGTTTGCTCTGACAGAGAGGCTTCTTGGTCCAGCAGCGATGGTTGTTCCTCCCCTGGCCAAACGGCAGGGGCTGGCATCGTGCTCGCAGCCATACCGGCAGCAAAACTAGGTCTCTGCTTGTGGTCCAGTCCTGTGTGTGCTGCTTGTACACCTGGGGGCCAGACAATGGTTTAACCAGCAATGTCGACAAAGGCTGCTCTCTCCCACCTATTGTTTACACTCTGCTTCAAGCTCTTTGGAGTTTGATTCAGCTGTATCTAGGCTCACTGGCATCATAAGCCTCCTTATAATCCAGTGATTTAAATCCTGATTTTTGACCACTTCTCGTGCCTTGTAGAATAGTAAATAATAGGCTGAAGTTAATACATGCATGGTCCAATGCAACTCAGGCCTTGGAGATAAGAGAAGCTAAGAGTTAATAATAAAAGAATGGGCTATTTCAAATAACAAAAAGGCAGGCCACAATGACATGAGAAGAGTACAAAGGTATAGCAGATGGAGGCAGGTTCCTTTGAAATGATGCTTACACTGGACAGTCTCTGTGCAGGTGTGTACATGCCATGCTATTATTTCATCATGTGTACACAAGCACTAACCCTGCACAACGGGCATGGTGGCCGGTTCTTCAGCACAGAACAATAGGGAAGGACAGACGAACATAAGGTTCGGGACAAAGCCAGAGAGAAAAACATGGATAGAAGAATGAGAGTGGAGGAGTGATGCTCATTAATTAGCCTACTGGTGATCTGAATTCAATGGATGTGGGGATGCGAAATTGCAATAATAAGAAGGGGGGGG
>OMLI01075100.1:0-10486 GCA_900302605.1 Rondeletia loricata | reverse complement strand
ACCATTGTTATGCAGATGACACCCAGCTCTATCTTCCCCTGAAACCTACCAATAACTCAAATTTGAACTGCCTCAGAGAATGCCTCGAAGACATTACATCCTGGATGGCTCATAATTTCCTCCAACTAAACAAAAATAAAACTCAAGTTCATCCATGTCTCGCCTACAACTTGTCCAGAATGCTGCAGCCAGGCTTCTGACTGGCACCAGGAAGAGAGACCATATCAGCCCCGTTCTGGCCTCCCTCCACTGGCTTCCAGTAGAATTTAGAATCAAGTTTAAGGTTCTCCTGTTTGTTTTTAAAGCTCTGAATGGTTTGGCCCCCTCCTACATCACATACCTCCTTAGCCCCTACACAGCCTCCAGGTCTCTTAGGTCATCTGACATGGGCCTCCTGGTCATCCCACGCTCCAGGCTCAAACTCAGTGGCGACCGCGCTTTCGCAGTCGCAGCACCAAAAATGTGGAATAGCCTTCCCCAGCCAATTAGATCTGCCCCCTCTGCCGAATCCTTTAAGTCTCGGCTTAAGACCCACTTCTACACTTTAGTGTTCAAATCTACATAAATTGCTCTGGGTACCTGTATATATATTGTGTACATACTATATCACTGATGTTATGTCATTGTGCTGTTATTTGTCTTACTGTTTTCCATGTATTTTAAACACTGTACAGCACTTTGTTCAACTCCTTGGGTTTTTAAATGTGCTTTATAAATAAATTGACTTGACTTGACCTAGAGTTGCAATACACTACCCGAATGCTAATGCAAAAGTAAAGGATTCAACAATAGTTTGACTTAAAAAATGATGGTATAAACACAAAAATTTACCCTGATAGACTGTTGTCGTATTTTATTTGCTTTGGGTGCACTGTAGAGTGTTTAAGTGTGTTTGGTAGTGGATGCTACCCCGGTACCATTGTGTTGTGCTAGCATTAGCAACATGTGTATGTCAAGGAGGTTTAGGTGTATATCCACAAGAAGGACAGCATGGAATCAGCTGAAAATGGTCTCAATCGATCAACAACATCATGGGTGAGTAGTAAATGAGACATATGTCCAAAATTCTGAACTAACCCTTTAATAGGAACTCTGTATCTTAAAGCATTAATGAGTTATAGTAGTTTCAATAAAATCTGTTTTTCCTTATTAATATGCAAATTTATGTAGCAAGGTCCTCCAAAATCTAATCAGATCATCTGCCTTGCTCAAGGGCACCTCGACAGTAAAATACAGAATCCTCTTCAAGATCCTCCTTCTCACCTATGAGGCACTGCATGGTTTGGCTCCACCCTATTTAGCCAGCCGGCTCCACCTTTACCTCCCGCACGTGCTCTCCGATCCTCGGACTCCCCCGTAACCAGGCGACGCACACATGGGAGACCGAGCCTTCTCTGCCGCTGCACCCAAACTATGGAACGCTCTTCTCCCTGCCATCCACTGCTCCGACACCATAAACACCTATAAATCTACACTCAACACCCATCTCCACCCACCTCCACCCTTTTATCCTCTTTTTTATTTTTGCAGTTTTTAATGCAGTTTTTAAAATATATTCTATTTCTTTTTATCCTTTTTTTTTTTTACTATGTAAAGTGTCCTTGAGTCTGAGAAAGGCGGTCTTGAATCGAATGTATTATTATTATTATCTGTTGAGGGATGCCCAGATTTCCCTCATGGTCTAGGAACTTAAACCAGTGATCCGTTCCGTCATGAGCCCATTTCTCTTTAGTCTTTAGGCTCCTGTCGCGCCCACAAAAAAAATCTCATCAGTTCATGGAGTCGTTTCATAACAAAAAGAGAGAGACGGTTTAGTCTACTGAAAACTATCCTGAGCGGACCGTTATAAAGTGTAACGATGCTCAACCTGCCCTCTGACGGAAACAAAAACGAGTAAATTCCCCTTCCGCTGTGTTTCCATTTATAAAACAATCATTTTCTACAGGAAAATACAAAATGAGATATCGGCCATTTAAAACAAAGTGACACGTAACTCATACGAAATGACTCGTAGCACAATCGTAGCATATCAAATTCTGGGACTTTATAAAACGATAGTAGGTAAGCAGTTTTATTGAATGGATCCTCTCATTTCAGAAATATTGAATGATGAACTGAATTATGATTTAAATGTCTTTTTTTTGTTTTTTACAAAATAAGATATGCAAGATAAGAAATGAAGTCTTCATGCTCATGGCAGCAAGTACTGCCATTCAGTACCCACTGCCATGCCATGACAGTTATCCCACACTCACAACGGGCGTGGACATTTCACATGATTGGCGCTTACCTTCTTCTGACTGGTCCTTTTATGCTTGTGGCAGGTGACGGACACCACGTAGGGCCAGTCGGCCGGCTTCATGACTACTCCTGCGATGTGGGCGCAGGTGACGTGGAAGGAGGTGGCGCAGTTCTCATATGAGCACTGGATGCAGGCGCCCTGGTTCTGACTGGTGCTCTTGCTGTGGCAGTACACACATTTCTGCAATTAAAACAAAAAACAATAGGGTTGGTGGTTTCGATAAGTGTAAAAATTACAATTCCCCATTTTATCTTTCTCCTTAGCTCTTATTTTTATTTATTTTCCCAGCGCTTCTCTCTTAAATGATCATTCAAGGGTCACAGGAATGTAGTCAGGGTGCTGTTGCTCTGACCGTTGCACTCGTTACTACTGGTTGCTTATAATGCCGGTGAACTTTGAACTGAAGTTTATTCTACTGTTGCATTCATTGTACATTGCTCTGTGTAAGGAGTGTCAGCTAAATCCTTAAAATGTAAATATGAAATGCACAAGAGGAAACATATATACACAGAGAGGCGGGGCTAAGAACATGCTAGCAGGGTATAAGCTAGTCTTTACGATCGTAGATCCACTTCAAAACCACTTATTTCAGATTATCAGCGAACCTGGTGTTGTCAGGATACCAAAACTGACAGCATGTTCCCTGTGCAGCTCGATGGGCAGAGCAAGGCACTAACACTGTCACAGTTCCCACTGGGGCTGCCCATGCTAAAAATGTATGCAGCGTCCACCATGTGGCAGATGTGATGTTAACTACTTTGAACAGAATGAGCATCAAAAAGTTTTACAATTGCAGAAAAGCTAATTTAGTACACTTAACCGGATGCAGTAAACCCCACCCATCTGTTAGTCCAAGCAGGTAAGAATTAAGCTCTAAGAATTTCAGTCGGTCTCAAACTGGAAACTGTAGGAACTCTTATGAAACATAGATGGTGGAGGGATGAGCAGTTTAATCGGTGTCTCCTCTCTCACATCTCTGATTCTGAGTCTCTATTCGTTAAAAACAGAATGGACGTTTTGAGGTGGAGAGCTTTGCGAAATAAATCTGATTAGGACAAAGTGTAATTATATACAGTTAACCCAGGTATACCTGCTTAACTGTAACAAACGGACTCCGCCTCATGCCACCAATTCCCTATTGCCCTGTCAATCGTTTTATTTCATGTGGCTGGTATGTTTCTGTGTATTTGGTTTACTGTGAATATCTATCATCCCACACACACACACACACACACACACACTCTATGTGTTCCCCATCCCTCTCTTTCATTCCTCTTTTCTCCTTCCTCGTTCTGACAAATCACACGGCGAGCAGCCGTAGTGGAGCGCGGGGAAGAAGATCAATACGAAATAAAAAATTCTTTATTAAAGTGCCAATACTTCATTTTTTGTGCCGGCACATTGGAAACGTACAACAGCTCTCAACAGGGCCCTACCATGTGATATTTCACCGGCAGCCCGGCGACCGATTTATAGTTTTCCACCTGTCAGCATCACGGGAAGGCAGGGCGGGCGGGGAAACAAATACCAGAGGTGCATGGGAGACATTTATTGGCGTCGACAGCTCCTTTATTTGTCTCCGTTCAGTTGTTTGTTTATACCTTATTTCCCCTGCCCTTTTTGCATTTACATTTAATCTGTACTTCAATCTTGAAAGAAAGCTACCAAACCGTGACTTCATTTCACCTTTTCGGCTTATCCAGAGTGACTTATAATGACCAAGCAGGTAGGGGTTCAGTGTTTTGCTCAAGGACACTGACAGTACACACATGACTGCTCATTGACACACACTGGTTGTTGCTGGATTCAAATATGTTACCTTTTGGTTACACTGTTGTCTGTGTAACCTCTGAGGCACACTGCCACCTCCAAAATTACAGCAGCAGATATGATTATCACAACTGATAAAAGGATAATTTTGGTGAGTTGCGTGTGTGTGTATATGCATGTAATGGGAGTGGACAGGTGGTAGGATTATTTATTTAAGCAGCTTGCATTTTGGAGCTTGAGGCTGCTCTCTCGAATGAACAGGAAAAATCTCTGTACCTCCAATGTGCATCACTTCCTTTGGGAAAAGTTTTGAGGATTTGTGCAGCGTTAGTGTGCTTGAGAAATTCTTAAAAAAACGTTGACAAACGCAGCTTGTGTGGAACCTCTCCCTCCTCGAAAACCAAACTTTCAAAGATGGAGGAAAAAAACCAACAACAAAAAACAAAACACAGATTGCTTGCTGAGCACGGTGCAATATACACCGGTTCAGAGGGTGCGTGTTCACATTTGATCGGCTCAGTCAACCGAATCATTAGAGCGCAGAGCTTCTCTTCGTGGCCTTTTAAGAAGAGGTGGAGGAAACCTGCTTTGACAGCACTCTGATGCAAATGACACCCAGCTTCTCATTGATAGATTATTCAGAGAGAAAGCGAGGGAGGGGGTGACATTATTTGTAGATTTGTGACAATGCACCACTGAGCTGCACCGCTGCCTGTGAAGTGGGATCGAATGGAGAAGAGACCGGGATGGAGGGATGAAGAGAAGGAAGGAAGGGAAGGAGGGAGTGTGTTTAAAGGCGCGGCAGCGATGGAGAAATTGCCTCCGGCCCGCGGGATTGATGCAGTTCATTTGGCGCAGTGAGAAATGACGGCCGATTATTCAGCCATTCTGCTCGGCACATCTATTTTACCCCACGTCCTCCCCGGCTCGCAAAAACACCATCTATCCATCCACGAGGGAAGGAGGGATGTGACAGATAGAGAAGCGACGGGCAACAAAGACACAAATGCCGGAAAGTGTAGGTAAAGACTGTAAGAGTGAGAGAAGGAAATGAGGGATGGAGAGAGAATATGATAACCAAGGACAAGAGCCAGAAAGGAGAAATTCAACAGTTGTGGTGTGGAACGAGGACACTGGCGGCGGCCATTTTGAGATTGAACGTGAGGATTTCCACTGTAAAGACGCTCTAACTTGTGTTTGGATGCCAACCAGTGCCTTTTACCTGTGACCTGGTTTGACATCAATACCGTGAAAGTGACATATGCACTTTTGTTGCGTTTTAGGGGAGGCAGGGTGGCATAGTGGTTACAGAGACCGTCTTTTGGCTGAAAGGTCGAAGGTTCAATGACAATCCCTCCCCCAACGGCCAATATGGGTCCGTCAACAGCCACGTGTGCTTGAGCTTGACAATGAAGCCCTACCTGCTCACGCATTTTAACAGCGTGGGCTTAACACCTAAAATGGAACGTAAAATGTGATCAACTGGTAAATAACCACAGCCCTTTCATCTGTCTCTACCCAAACTTACCAGACGCTTGCGTTTCTCTGGGATGGCGCTGACGTCCACCGGCTCCCTCTCGATAGCTTTGACGAAGCGAGCCTCGGCCACGGCGATGGCACAGATGACATGGACCCACCTGGTGAGAGGGAGGGAGGCACCGTTACATTATAAGCTCGTGAAGCCGGCATTGCTAGACGGACCAGGCTGATAATTTGACTGTGAATGTTGTTGACTATCTAATGTGTTGTATGTCGTTCATGCAAACGTACAAAATATCCCTCACGACAGTAAATTAAGGGTTTCATTCCAAAATGCTTTAATATCCATTATGGAAACATTTTGCTACCCGACATTAATCAAACAATATTTCAAAAGCATAGAAGATTCTCAAAACCAGAACGATTTTGTAAGCAAAGGTCACATAGGATGACCCATATCTTGAATAGTAACCTATAATGTGCTTTACTTTCATGCAGCAACAGTATCCATGTTTCCAAAGGGTGGATATTTTTGGTCATTTTTTATTTTCGAACAAACTGTCAATACTGTCAGGATGTAACCATCTTCCTCTTCTTGAGCAAAATAAATATATATATTACTGAACTAGAAGGGTTTTCTATTGCACCAGTGCTGCACCCATGACATACTGCCCTGTATCAGTATGGATATAGAACAATACACGTGCACTTGAGTCTATGGTCATCATAATGTTTTTTATTTTTCTTGTGGGGCGAGACAAATGTATATTCTCCATCTCACTGGCTCAGTTTGTATTTCTTCTTTCTCTCTTTGTGTGTGCAGATACACTAAACCTATGCAGTGGAAGAAACTAAACTGAGCGAACGTGGACCACTAACCGGTCGTCTGTGGTGGTCTTCAAGGCTCCGCCCCTCAAGTTACAGAGACAACACTCCTGGAAAACAGAAAAGCAGATGGGGTTAGGAGGACAGACTGGATTTGGATGTATGCCGATAGCGGCTGGGCAGTATGATCAACATATCACTCTACAGGTGAAGATCATTTTTCAAAACAACAGATTTCACAGTATCCGAAACGATGGTGGTTCTATATCTGCGTAATATTTGTAGTCACATGTACGATCAGTACTCAACAACAATATTTTCCCCTACTTCTCCAGACTGCTTTGTCCAATCCCAACCCTTTTCTAGTCCTGGAGAGGATCAAACCAATTTTCCATAGTATTCCAGGCCTATGTAGGAACCCTGAGATTTCATTTTAGCGTCCCGTTGTGCAACTACGCACCACTGTCCAGGAGCCTTCTGCACACCGGGAGCACGTCCAGGAGCGGCCAACAGAGTCTGGCTTTACACCATAACAACCTGTAGTAGAGGAGAGAGAAAATACGACTTCACAACACACATCATATCCCATTTAGTGGACAAAGCACCTTCCAATACCATAAGTGTATTCATGTTCAGCAAGGGTTGCCCCGATGGGAATGGACCCCCTAACCCTCTTTTAAGCCTTAAGTCAAGCTCTGGCACCATATCTGAAAATTTATTAAATGCACATTCTTGTTTATAAGTCTTGTTTTCATGCGTTTCTTCACTGTATTTGTGTCCTTTGTTCTCTGTAAAGCACTTTGCAACAAACCTGCTTGTTAACCAGTTTGTTAGCGCTTTATACATTTATTTGACTTGCCCAATATTCTCGACACGCAACTCCAATTTGAGCTTATTTGCCAAAAGGCTGGTGTATTTCTGTAACACCTAGACAGGTTTGAATGATTTTTAGTTGGAACGTCCGCCCCAAAACAACGAGGAGCAGAGGGACGGAGGGCAGAGCATGTGTTTTTTTACAGGAGTTCTTTCTGCTTCATGTCCTCTCATCAATAGCGGTGCTGCTTCCCCAGCCGGGCCCGGCTCATCCCTGGATGAGGAATGAACTGGCCTGTTTGGAGGTACAGTCCCGCTTTAGGGATAATAAGAACCCAGGAGGCTTGGTGTGTGTGTATGTGTGTGAGTTAGACCATGTGTGTGCTCATCCATGCAGTAATTTTAGATGGTTGCCTTTGCTGGCTGACACAAAAACATCCACGTGTGCAGACAAAAGCCAATATTCATTACAGAACCAGTGTTTTTTTTAAACATATGTCCCTAAATGAACAGATTTGTTGTTTATTTGCACCGTGATAAAACACAGACACAAAGTGATTAAAAAAAAGTAATAAAATGTGACGATAAAACACAAAGAAGGGGTCCTAGTTTAGATCCCTCGCATTTTTAATGAGCCCCTTTTTTTGAACAAATTAGCAGCAAGTGATTGTTTCTCTGGTCAAAATAGACTTGATCTCACTATTTGGCAATGAGCAGGAGAGGAACGCGCAGAGAACAGATTCCCTGAGTGCGCACGCACACACACACACACACACAAACACACGTTAACAAGCTGCCCGTCCTCTCACGCTTCACTTTGACAGATGCTGCATGCCCTTAAAAGTCAACTATCTCTGAGAAAAATAAGTGCGGAAAGCGGGGTAAATAAGAGAGGGGGAAGTTTATGGTGCGCTGCCTTCAGAGAGACCTTTGCATTGCACAAGCAGCCTCTTAGCTGGTTTAACCCAAGTCAAGGAGAGTTAAAGTAGGAAGCCCCTCTGAGCGTGGCGACGGGGGAATTGAGCAGACAGTTTGTTGCGTTGCTGTAGTGGAGTCTCTTCTTATTTTCCAGCGGTATTCTCAGGGGTCCTGGGGCAAACAAAATTTGAGAATAGCGGAGAGTTTTGACAGGCCTGGGAGAGTCCGTCTCTACAGCTTGATAGTCCATAACCTTGTCTGGCCCTGTAACCGGCCCGAGACCCTGATCTTGGGCGGTTTAAACCAACAATTGCCAGTCTCTCACTATTTAACAGAATCAAATACAACTATTCTGCCACAACAAACGGGAAGCAAAAACTATTTTCTCTTTTTTTTTGCCTTTATTAATCCAAGAAAAGTTCACTGAGCATGTATGCCCTGTTTCACACCCATTAGGGTCGTCTCGCACCTGTCGAATTTCTCAAAATATTTACGTTGTAATTTGATTTGATTTATTTGGTGATAATATCACCGAGGATAAAAACACAATAAAGCACAAGTGCTTATTTCCATTGTGGTCCTCAATATCACCTAGACAGCAGTTGCTGAGGGATGGGAGAGCTTCTTACTTTCCCCACCCAGATCCATACAGACCCATTACACTGCAGACCCCCCTTTGATAAGATTGTATCCCAGGTACCCCCATTTGAGGAGATTTTTGCTGTTAGATTTGATGTAGTACAGAACAGATATAACGGTAGAGAGAGTGAAACCTCTGATCAGAAATCGTCATTTTTACACACTTTCTGATTGTGCCAATGTCCAGTGAATTACATCTCACTGTTCTTCATTTTACTTGAACTTGAGCACCAGGGGTTCCCCGGCCCCCACTTTGGAAACCATGGACTTTGACAAGGCAGGAGTGAAGGAGACATTGAAAGATGTCACGTAATTACATGTCCTGGGTATGACGCTTTCTAAACACTGTGATGCCGTTTTTCAGCCTGGCTGCAGCAGGCATTGGGGTTGTATTCGGTTTCCTTTCTTGCTTCATTTCATCTCACTTTGGAGGGTTTTATACTTACTGGCGTGGACCTGCAGGCAACAGGAAGAGCAGCAGAGCAGGAGGCTGGTCCCATCTTCTCCGATGTGAGAGTTGGAGGGCAGAGGCTCAGTGTTGTAGGCCCCGGCGCTGAAGCACATCTCTGGGACCAGGGGGCGAGTATGGCTGCCGTGGCAGGGAATGGAGGTGCGCGGAGCTTCGCTGAGAAGGAGGAGATCTTTGTGGGGCTGACGAGGCAGAATGAAAGAAGATGACGGGATGAGTACACTGAATGGGTGTCGAGTACAGGTTATCAGTTATATCTCTGACCTCTTAACCGACTTTTCTTTGTTGAATGAAAGCACGTTGCATTGTGCAATAGAGCACGTTATTTTCGGTGTAACGTTTGTTCATGCTATCTGCTTTTCCTAATAGAACCAGACTATGCTCAATTGATTTCCTCAGTCAAAACTCCATGAAAAAAAAAGCGAACTTGAGCTCTCATTTAAGAATCTAAAAGTCAAGCTTTTTGATCACTTTTGATGCCTTAAAACTGAAGCCAATACCAGAAATTGGCATGGTACAATATATGCGTATATATATATATCGCTTTTCGATTCCAAGCACTAATAGTGGCTCTCATTTCATCGTCAAAGTGTCACGCTGCTTCATTCTGTGTAGTATAATGCCTCAGGTGATAGAAGTGATTAAGTAATTTCCCACATCGGGATCAATGAAAAACTAGTAAAATAACTAACACCAATACAACTACTGAACAACTGCCACTACTATTATTACTATTACTGACGGCGCCGATATTCGCAGTTTGTACCCTATCGGATGGCCGATTTTTATTATTTTTTTCACTCGTTTTATTTTGAAAGTTGTGACCGGAAGTCGTACCTTCTTCTTCTGGCTAGCTTGACTGGTGCTCCTAGCTACTGTGTGGACCGACTAACCTGCTCTGTGTAGCTTGACTTCGGGTTTCAACACTGTCATGCTTCTTACCGCTGCCCACGACCACCCCAGTTCACGTGACCTGGAACATTTGCTACCCCCAGAGCTTTGGAAGACGTGACTCTCCGGAGCCTTTAGAAAAGGCTCTATAATGAACGGCCGCGGATTCTAAGGTGTAAGTCAAAAACTCGTCCTATTGCAAGTTTGCATTGTGTTTTCGAAGCCACGGCTGAAATAAAGTATAAACGTACCCTTTTCTCCGCTTTTCTCTCCGCAGTCTCCTTTCAAATCCTACAGCCGAGACACACGCGCCATTACCGGAAAAGATCATCTTGACTTGAATGTCTCGGTTGTTGTAGGATTTGAAAGGAGACTTCGGG
>OMLI01075098.1:0-10613 GCA_900302605.1 Rondeletia loricata | reverse complement strand
GCTTATTCCCAGTCATTAGACTGGAGTCATCCGGCCATTCATATGATGATACTGTTCCAAAAGCATGCCCGAGTTTCTATCGCCGGTTATTGAAGGTGTGAGCGGTGGTAACCATCGTATGAATAGACAGGAATGAGATGATGAATAGGCAGGTAACCGATGCCAATCACAATATGAATAGACAGCAATCAGACCGTTTCTGTTGAGACATGCAACAATGTCATTTCTTTGTTTCACGAATGAATTGGTTTGTTTACAATTTCACTGGGGGTGAAACCGGATTTCCGCGTCCGGATTTCTTCTATGTTTTCTGTACATTGTGGTTTACTAAACGTGACACTGCCTCCTAGTGGATACGTTAACGTTACGTTCAAGTATAACAGAACACAGCCACGCGAACGTATCCGAACGTCTCCGAACGACACCCGCTTACGTGCCGACGGAGAAGCATGTTCCAGCCTTTACTCCCACGGATAAGTGGCCAAACGTAGATGATGTTACGTCACGTCAAGATATTTCCAGCACAGCTAAAAACATCAACAGTAAACGTCAGGTTTTGGTGTCAGTCCCGCAGAATCAAAGAGCAAGGGGAGAAATCCATCATAGAAGAGGCAGACATACCAATTTAGAAACTCGGCAGGGTGCATTGTAAGTAGGGGTGCGGGGGGTGCGAGGGGTGCGGCAGCTTCCCTTTATTGCAAATGCGTTATGAAAATGTCCAGTCTAGTCATGTTTATTTATATAG
This sequence comes from Rondeletia loricata, assembly GCA_900302605.1. Taxonomy (NCBI): domain Eukaryota; kingdom Metazoa; phylum Chordata; class Actinopteri; order Beryciformes; family Rondeletiidae; genus Rondeletia; species Rondeletia loricata. The sequence goes on along the minus strand of OMLI01075098.1, from coordinate 9,868 downwards.
CCCTTTATCACAAGCATGTCTCAAAGGGCTTAACATACCATCATATACATGTCATATACATACTACATATACATCATTTACTACATCATATACATGTCATATACATACTTACATAATTTACTACATCATATACATACTATTCTTCATATACTACGTCATATACATACATCATATACTAGATCATATACATAATTTACTACATCATATACATGAGTGCAGCACAAAGACTTGCATATTGTCCCTGTTCACCACTGGATTACACTCACAGAACTTGAATGGATAGAACGGTCATTCCCATCCAAATCAACGTTCCAGAATGGTCGGAGCGGCGGCCATTTTTATGTGTACCGTTGGGCTAGCTTCCGTATAAACGGACTTACGGCAAGTCGCGGAGGCGAGAGGAGAGCTAATCTGCTAAAGTTGACTAGAAGAGCTAGCGAGAGAAGTACAATCTTTGATAATGCTACGTTAACCTCACCTAATATGAGCTTTCAGTTGAGTTTTGACAGTTTGCTAAGAACTCGTGCAACAGACACATCTGCACAGACTTTACGGGCTTAATGCCCAGACATGCGTTGTCACCATAGCAACTAACCCTTAAAATTCAGTGGAAGGACCGTGATTACACTACATGGACACACTGCACTCACTGTAGGTAAGGACAAGTAATTAATCCATAATCTACAACAGGCCGTGATATATTGAAATGAAGTCACAGTTAAGGTGCGTTGTCTGTAGCTTTTTGTTTAGTCATTACAAACTGAGTTCCAGTTTAGTGGTAAATAAATGTGTAACTCCAGTCTTCTGAGAGAGAGGGTTTCATCTACCGACTGTAATTTACTATTTGTATTCATCTACCTAACCTGCTGTGCCGATTGATCCGGACCAAACGCTTAATAGGTGTAATGATAATTCACTGCATTCATTTTCCTGCTAGAGACAAATGCAGACATTTAGCACCTTGGAGAGTGACAAGACTGATAACTCTTTATGACAAAATAACTCCTGGAATACATTGAACATCACATATGGATGATATACAACAGTGTCAGAGTATCCAGGGGGGGCGGGGGGTTGTCTCTGCATATCTTATTGAAATAAACATGTATTGTATTTAATCAGTATTCCTCTAACTATGGTGCGCTGCTTTGTTGAGACACACTGTCTTCTATTCCAACACACCAACAGACAGCAGACAGACACACACGTAAACACACACAATAGGCTGCCCTAGTAATTACCCCCTTCTTGTGTCAGTGCCACTCAAGCTAAGCCTGATTGCACCTCTGCACATAATGACTACTCCGGTGTTAACTGGCGCTCCTCCACCATCTTGTTTAACCAAAGAACTGGGCGTTGCCTGTGGATGAAGATTGAAACTGGGCACTCGAATAATATCCTTGTTACCAAGTCGTTTCATCTAGTTTCACGATATTCAATACTGAAACGAGTGAAATTGCATTGGAAAGCAAATATCTCACTCCAGAATGCATGTAGGAAATGAATGTTAATGTACAGTACAGTGTAGTTATAGTCTGTTGCATGTCTTGCACTGTCCCTTTGCACTGTGTACAAGGTCCTTTTTTCCTTGACCCAACTGTCACTATGTGCAGGTATTGTGTGAGTTGTCATGTTTCTGCTCCAGTGCCACCAAGACAAATTCCTGTACATTTATTGCACTTGGTTGTTGTAGAATATAGTAGAAGGAGGGAAATAACATGTGAAACAGGCCATTAACCGGCCTTGAATACGCATATTTAGCTAAATCTGCAAGGGTATAATATTTACCGGAAGGACAGGAACATACATGAAAGGGAGGATTGCCATATACGGTACATAGAGAGCCATATCTCAGCAGAATGAAGGTATGACCTCATGCCAGGAAACACTGAAGTGCTGTGGCTGCAGTTACACCTACCGCATGTTAAACATCTATCAGTAGGATGCTGTTATAAGCCACCCAGTGCTAAGAGTGTATATATACACACGTGTGAAGTGCTTGATGATGTGTGTGATGCTGTATTTGATGGGAGATCTCAGTATTGATTGGCTGTCACTGGACTGGCTGCTGAAGAGTCTTCTTCCGGCTGTAGTTAATGCATGTCATCTAGCTCAGGTTATTAATCAGCCGACAAGAGTCTGTGTTAATAGTGTTGGAAATGTGACATCATATTTTTTGCTGGACTGATGTATATAAGGAGAATAATCTGAATATGGCAATCACAGCTTCTCCCCATCATTGACAAACATGCACCAGTGAAAAAACTAACAGTGAAAACTATGAGGGATTGATGATGAATTGCATGATTGTATGGCTAAAAGAGATGAAGCAAAAGGTGTGGCAAGCAGTACTGGCAGCAAAAGAGATTGGCAAACCAACTGCCAATTGAGTCCAGCTCATCATATTGAATCAGGTGGTTCATTAGTCACAAAGCCAAAGTGATAGTGGAGATTATTTTAATGACTTCTTCACTAGCTCAGGCAAGAAATGCCATCCACAAAGGATACATGATCATACTCTTTTATTGAGGAATTAATTATGAAGGGAAAACACTGTCATTTTGAATTCAGGAAAGCAAATGTAAAACAGGTGGAAAAAATTGTGTTAGCTATCAGTTCTGACAAACAATGATAATGATAATTTGGATGGTAAACTTCTAAAACTGGTGACGGATTGTGTTGCTAGGCCTGTCTGACACATCTTCAAAGAAAAAGGCATTTTTCCTCTGGTGTAGAAGGAGGCAAAACTGATTCCACTTTAAAAAATTTAATAAAAATAAAAACTGTTAACTGTCCCAATAGTCGACCAATCAGCCTGCTGCCTTTTCTTAGAGAACTAATGGGGGGGAAATGGACCCGATACAACATTATTTCTTGCACTTACACAGATGGCAGATGATTGCCCTAGGTCCACAGATAATAAGGAGGTTGTGCTATTAGACTTCTCTGCAGCCTTTGATGTCACTGATCACAATATATTACTGAACAAACTCAAATGCAATGGCTCTACACAAACTGCTAGAGTTTGGATGAATAGCTATTTGGCCAATAGAACGCAGAGAGCTACAGTCAGTTGTAAAGTGGGTAAGTAGTAATACAGTGGTCCTTAACACATCAAAAACAAAGGCATTCTTGTCATTGAAGGGTGAAACTATAGATCAGGTACATGCGACTACACTTTTGGGTATTACACCAGACAAAAGATGGATAGAGGTACAAAAAGAGCTAACATGAATAAAATGCATGCCAGTCTATGGGCACAGCACCTCTCTCTCATCTGAGTGATTGATTTAAATAGTGTTTCTTGTCTGGCACCATTTATTATTATTTACTGTTATTTGTCTCAACCTGTAATCTGTTTAAATAGTTGTTCTCTCTTGATGAATTTATAGGCGTGATCTGCTGTCTAAGTCTATTGTACATTATTCATGTTTGTTTAGTTGGTACAGTGGTGATTGTTCTCTGTTATTGCTGTCTGTTTGTCGTCTGTCTAAACTGTATTAGGAAATAATTTATTTATATGTTGTCTATATCGTGTCCTTGTCTAGGTAATGTGATATTTCATGTTTTGTTAAGAGAGAAAACGATTTAAATCATCATGGGCTGCAAGGCTGAATCTGTTTTAAAGAAAAGAAAGCCAAGGCAGACACTCTTTCATGCGCAAACATAAAAAAATGTCTTTATTGCTATGGCTACCTTTGAAGGATAGATTCGTTTTTTGGAAATAGTTCCCCAAACCGGGGGACTTGCTGTGTTGAGATGTGCTTTCACAGCAGGCCAGTCCTTATCTCTCTCTCTCTGTCATTTCCCTCGCTCTCTCCCTCCTATTCTCACCACCCCCCTCTTCCTCTGCGTCTCTCTCTCCCCTTATCTCCCCCTGTGACTCTCTCTCTTCCCCATCTCCCACTGTCTCTCTTCCGTTCTTTTTCTGCTTCTCGCTCGTCTATCTCCCTCTCTCTCTGCTGTCTTCCCCTTCTCACTTTCACCCCATCCCTCTCTCTTTAACCCCCCCACCCCCCTCTCTGTATCTCTCTCTCTCCCACACTGTGCTGTCTGTCAATCACGGCTCTCACGGCAGGAAATGACTGATCCGCTCTCCACCTTTCACGCCAAAACTTTCTGACGCGCAATTTTCATTGATGATGTAGAAATCGTCCAATTCTCACTACAGGTAAAAACGATCCTCATTTCCCATGCAAATGACACCTACGTGATATCGTAGGTAGTTACAGTAATTACCGAAATGTCACGCTGCTTCCATCAATCAAAGTAAAAGTTAAGGAAAAAAGGTTTTGATAGTATTTTTAGACTTGGAAGTAGAATATCAGGCCAAAGCAACCTGAACGTTTTCAGTCTCAGGGCTTTAGCGCTTCAGTCTGTCTGTCGTCAGCTCTGTCTACACCAGTACAGGTGTCGGCGTTACAGTGTGATTGCTATAGCTGGGCTTTTTTCCACATCTACAGCTCTCAATCTCCGTCAAAGTAGAGATTCCAAGGTCTCTGATGATACAGCAATCAGGGAATTTCAAAGCATGGTTACACACAAAGAGGCAAATCGAGGGCCAGATGGGAAAAATATGCCAGTTGGATATGCTCTCCCTGCCCATACAGTAGATGCCCAGTCAAATTAATGAATCTTCTAGAGTGTATCTTTCTTTTCGTTTTGTTGGGTATTTTAAAATACTCCATAGGTTTTGGTGTCAGTCCCTCAGAATCAAAGAGAAGGGCTTCTTTCTAGACTTTCCTTTTTTTTTACAGGGAGAAATACATCGTAGAAGAGGCAGAGATACGAATTTCTCCACTGACAGTAGCCTCAATAGACCAGAATGCAATGCACCCACAAGACATGTAGTGTTTTGAGTAACTAACTAACTTTTTCTCGAATGGCAAAATTTGCTCTCTTGCTCTTACTTTGCTATCACTATGACTTTTACTCTCTCCACCTACAAGTAAAGCCAACAGCTGAATGCAACAAGTTCACGCCTGTTCTCTGGGGTTGTCGAAAGGCATTCTGGGAAATGTAGGACATCACTAACTGAAGTAGAAGTAGACGAGGCAGGTTGAGGGAAAGTGGATACACCAAAAACCTCTGTGCTGGTTGCAGATCCCGTCTCTCCGTGAAGAAATAACTTTACTGAATGGCAACTTTTAGCGTCCTCTTATCCCACTCCACCATCCTGTGAGCAGCAGTCAATTGGCCTGCCATCGATCATGAAAAAGGAGCTGATAGTGGAGAGGAGGAGACCCACTGAGGATTAAACTGCACTTCCTGTGGGGGCAATCAGTCAATCTGATGGTCTGTATCTTTATAGCTCTCTCCTTGAGAGGTAAAGCTGCGGAGGGCTTCATGCAGTAGACGTTGGGGCTATAGAAGCTGGATTTACTCTAGTTAGTATAAAAGTCCTACCTCATGCATTTATCCTGGATCTAGCCTGCATTAGTTTAAACTTCAACAATAATCGATATATTCATGAATAATATGAATTCATGATTGAATAAAAATGGTTTTTGCTGGTGCCGGGAGACTGCAAGGACCCCTATAGTTAGTGGATCAAAGCTTGATGTGAAGCCAGACTCAGCATATTTCACACAGATGTTCAAAACACATTTTCTACCGGTGTAAATAGGCCACAAGACTTCTTATGTCCCGTAATATTCATGATTGAAAAGAAGTTGATGTCATTCAGGGGCTCCTGTTGGTGGAGTTGAGATGAGGATTCTGTCAGAGCCTGGCCGTGTGGACACACACACACACACACACACACACACCTTTCAGCACCCCACCACAGGCCACCTGTGTATTACAGAGCCCATCAGACCAGTATGGCCCGAATAACAGCATTTTTGTCATTAAAATCCATTACCGTCAGTGCAGACAGGCAGCAGCCACGATTATAGATCATATGAATTGTAGATTGATGACTCTGATGGGAACAGTACATCCCCTCTTATCTTTGTGTTGCTTTGTCGAGGGTTCAGTCAGGTTTTATAGAGGTAAACAACTCAGCGGGCTGACATAGGACACGCACTGCAGAACACAGTGCATTTCCTTTCTTACTGTTTTGTGTCCTTCATGTTTAAACAAAAGGAGTTCCTGCAAAACAATTGTGGTCCGTGGCAGTGCCAGTCAATATGAATGATACTTCATCACTGCAGAACATATCCATCGTAACAAGTCATTTATTCTAGCAATTGAGATGGGGGGAGAAAATGTCACTGTGCACAGGACAGGACACAAAATGATCCAAAGGGGAAAAAACAAGCTTTTAAGACTGAATACAGTATGAGACTAAATGACTTGTTAAAATTGTCATTTTCTGCAGTGAATGTATAGTCCTGTTTTATTGATTCTGGACCTTTCACTCTGTCATACTTAATCGATGGTGAACATTTTCCCTGATAGCCATAGTGAGCATCGCCCACCCTGCATTAGCACTGCAGGGTTTTGCAAACAATTCCTCTTGGAGTTGGAGCCAAGGTACAACAGCGTTGCAGCAAGCTGTTCAGTATTGATGACCGAATCAAAACAGCTCTGCTAGTCCCAGCAGGAAAAAAGACTTGAACCTTTGTCATATGTCATCTCTTTTCTCTGCCATCTTTCCTGTCTTGCACTTCTGTCCACTAACAAAGCAGAAATGCAGTGAAAATGAATAATAAACAAACAAAATCTACAGCCACAAATCATTAAATCAATTTAGAATATCAAGTAGGTAAAAAGGAATTTCCCTCCATTTCCCTGTTTATTTGTTTTTCATTTTCATGATTTTTTTTTTTTACATTCACCACTACACATTTTCAGAGTGCTGTTTTATATTTCGGCTCTCATTCATTTTTTATTACAGCTCCTACGATTTATACTTGAGTCTGTACCTCAGACCCGCCGCAACCACCTTGTTTATGGCTTCCTCATTTTTACAAGTCATATTGAAGACTGTATTGAATTACGATGCAATCCATGAACAAGGTTCTTTCGTGTAATTTGACAGATTTAACGGCGGAAAACAAGGGCTCTCTCTCTCTCTCTCTGAGAACGAGGCGGGTCTGAGATTGTTAATCCTGAGAAGTATTGCTTGGCCCAAACCACCCCACCCGCAAACACAAATGTACCACACACACACACACACACACAATGTTCCAGCACTTTCCCCACATGAGTTTCAGCACCAGGGTAGAATTAAATCACAAATTGGTGCTTGATTGATGTGTGGTCTGGCCAAGCAGGACCCAAAGTGGTGCTTGATTGATCTAGCCTGCCATAGAGGAAACAGTAGGGTGTTGATGAAGTGCATCGAAACATTGATTTTAATTGTCAACTATCTCAAGAAGTGATGCTTCTGCATCTCAGGCATGCATGTGTGACAATCTTTTTTGTTTTTACTCAGTGCATCTCTGTACGTAACACGTGCTTTACCCCACGCAAAGCTGAAATCTTGGGATCTCAGCAACGAGGGATCTCAAGTGAAACTGCCTGCTGGAAAAAGATGGAAAAAAGAAGGGAAAGTACAGAAATTTGAACAATGACTGTTTTGAAACCACCTGCTATTTTCTGTCCTTTTGATTTTCCAGCCTCTGACAGGCATACTGACATGTACGGTAATAATACTCTGGGGAAGGTTGAGCAGAGGGCCATTAGCGTTCGCTGATTACAGTGGTCAACCTTGATGCATTGCTCACACAATGTAGTACCATTTATCCACTTTTCTCTCGCTCTCTCGCTCTCTCTCTCACACACACACACACACACTGCCATTCCTCGTAATATCCATGTATTGAATTGGGATCTGAGCAGGGCAGCAGCAGATCTGAGAAGAAGCACACGACTCTGGCAATTTGTAATTTGCAGAAGATCACCGATCTGTACGTTCTGAACAAGTCTTCAGTGGAGAGGGATGTTTCTCATGGTGCAGGTGCACACTTGGCCAAGAGCCAGCTCTTGTGACTGCAAATGCAGCCCCCCTGATGCTCATTTACATCCATATTACTATAGCAAGTGTTTCTAGGAGACAAGACAAAAGTCATTACAAAATGCGCTGCTGTGTCTGGCAAATGTATTCATTGGCAATTGGCAATATGCTTCATTTTTTTATAAGAAATTGAGTTCATTCTTTATGCAATGAACCTTTAGGAAAGGAATTTTGAATCTTGATGTCTGCCTGTGGTATTCTGCCTTCAATTTTGGAACAAGCTGCATACCAAGAAATGACTGACATAATCTCCCCAATAATCCACCTTGACTATTGGCTTTCACTTCACACTCAAATCATGGATATGTATAATGAGAAGAATATTGTAATCTTTGAGGATGTGCAGATGAAATATAATATACCGGGAAAACGTTTATTTAAATACATACAGCTCAGAAGCTACAGCTGTTCAGAAACCTCCTTTGTCCATTCTTGAAAAGGAGTTTCTATGTCACTTTCAGTGTACAAATCCAAAGAGTAAATTAATTGCCTGATGTGATGACTTAACTCTAGAAATGACCAAAGAACAATAGGATTTACAAGATTTAAGCTCTTGCAGTATTAGTGGAATATGCATACATATATAACTACACATACAGATCAATGTATGAAGCGTAATTCAGAGATTGGTACACTGCTTCATTGTGTATGGGGTTGCCCTGAGATTAATATATTTTGGAAGAATGTAATGCATATCTTTTCTCAGATTATTTGGGCTGAAGTCCCTCTCTGCCCATTTTTATGTATACTTGGACTATTTCCTGCAGAACTCTGTGAAGCTCTGATGTAACTTTTAGCCTTCTCCAGGCCAAACATTTCACAGCTGAAAAACCTCTCTCATTGTTTGGCTATGGAGAAACTGACATTGGCCATCAAAGGAAAGTCAGAGATCTTTTTTTAGAAATCTGGGGACATTTATGGAGAATAACTCATACGGGGTTATTGTAAAAAACTGTTTTATTGAATCATGAACTTTTCCTTTTTCATTATTTTTTCCCTTGTTTAAATTGTTTATTGTATCATGTTTCTTAGTTTTGTCAATTTAAATTAAAAAAACCCAATACATATATCCTTGTGACTGTTGTGTAAGAAGTGTCATGAACACACCCACAAATCCAAGATGTCTGGTCTATCTATGTATAACTACACATACATCATCTATATTTATCTCCACTACTAAAATCTACAGCAGCTTTGGGATTTGGCTTGTCAGTTCTGGCAAGATTGCACTAAAGGTGTGATTCCTAACAACATTGATGACACACACACACACACACACACACACACACACACACACACACACACACACACACACACACACACACACACACACACACACACACACACATACAATTCTGCTTGTTCCAGCCACCTAATACTGACAGCTGTGATACAAAATAAATAGCAACAAGGCAGCAGAGTTCTCTGGGATATGACACATCTAACAAGGTTTCACCTCAAAGTCTGCCATCTGGAGCAACGCATCTACTGTAATTACTGCCTGAAAGATCCATAGAAGGACGCGCACACACACACACACACACACACACATTTGTATGTTTTCATTTACATATGGCCAAGTGACAAGTTAGTTTTTGCTATAGGCAAATTACTTTTTAATTAAATGTCTACATTTGTGCTTTTTGCTTTTGAGGCTTACCACCTGCTGCCACACACACACACACACACACACACGCATATGCCAGACTAATGCGGATCTCACGTGGATATGTTAATTTACTAGCTTTAGCAGTCATACTGAAGGAAGGACAGAAACAGTGGAATGAGGGGGAGAAAAGGCTGAATACCCGTCTGATTGGGTTATAAATACTCTCAATGGGGTCTCTGCCTCATAAAGATTATCTGGAGCACACAGAGCACAGAGGCAAACACAGTGTGTGTGTG
>OMLI01075094.1:6065-19257 GCA_900302605.1 Rondeletia loricata | reverse complement strand
CACCGAAAAGGAGAGCGTCGAGCCGCTGCGTCTGAATGCGCTCTTCACAATAAAAGTCCCTCAGCAACAGGATTTGCGACACTTAAAAAAATACAACTAGCAAACTCTAGAGGCCGTTATAAACTACATATAGTAGCTTTAAGCAAAACCTGCACCTCCTGTTCTTAATCTGATTATCTACGCTGTTTTTTTACTTCAATTAAAGGCCCTATATGTAAGTTGGTACTCTTACTGACACAGTGTATGACAGTAGCCGTTAGGGGAACTGCAGTCAGTCTCTTACACGTGCTCCTGGCTCGTGCGTGCCCCGTGTGTGTGAGAGGCAGGCTCGGGAACGCGCATAACGTCACATCTGGTAGATTTGCCGCGAAAGGTCGGCCCGACTCCTCCACATTCCTGCTCATATAGAGATAGAACGACTGAACAGAGAGAGACAAGGCTGGTGTCATTAGTTCTCATTAGTTACGGAGAATTCACTCATTGGCAATAAAAAACGCAAAATGAATGTTAATTTCGGCCGAAAACGTACATATAGGGCCTTTAATGTGCAACTTTAGATTATGGCTCAGTTTTTTGATGAGCGTGACAATTAATCATAATTAACTGTTAATCATATTATCAAATAATAATAATTTGTGAATCAAATGTTTCTATCATGTCAGTATTAATTGAGTACAATCTTCGGCTAATACAGAAAGTCTTTGGTCCTTGAAGAGTGGAGTTGTACCTCTGCTCAGTATGGATTCCCCTGAGTGGAGTGGGAAGGCCTAGCTGATGAAGACTGTGATATACGGTCGGTTTGACTACTGTTGACAAAATGTACTTATTGTAAGTCGCTTTGGACAAAAGCATCTGCTAAATGTAATGTAACTAAACAACAACAAAAAAAGATGATAATAATTGGGCCATAATCCAACACTTGCACATGACATGAATCACAAACATTTAATGCTCAATTTCAATTCTCTTTTCTTAGTTCAGTTTTTCACTTCTTGCTCACATTCTCACTGGAATCCATATGGAGCAGAGGTCCACTGCACAACTCCAGTCACTGGGGACCAAAGTGTTTGATAGTTTTGTCCTAGATGAGCTGGAATCTATACTCACTTATTATTGGCAAAATATTAGCATATGATTCATAAAATATTATTTGATAATATGATTAACAGTTCATTATGATTAATTGTCATGCTCATCAAAGAACCGAGCCATAATCTAAAAGCTGCACATTAATTCAAAGTCACAAAACGGCATAGATAATTAGATTAAGAACAGGAGGTGCAGGTTTTGCTTAACAAACATGTAACAGCTCTTTTATGTTTTATGGGAAACTGGTGTTCCCATTATTTTGGCCGGTGACTGTATTTTCAGTTACATGTATTTATTTGTCTTGGTTGGAAACACTAAGAAACCTGGTCTGAAGATAAATTTATATCTGTATCTGCTGTTTACAGTAACGTAGCCTCTAATAGTGGAGCACTGACCAGGGTTTGATATATGAGGGCCACATACTAGATTTATGGATGCTACCGTCTGCACTATATAAGTCAAGTCACTCATACACAATCACTATAGCCACTATATTGTGATGCTTCACATCTGAGATAAGGACACAAATTCACAATCCTAAAATAATAATACTAAAATGTGAGGTGATTGTGTATGATTGCAATGGTCAGCTCCTAGTTGTTGATTTATATAACCCTCCTTCCCCTGCACCTAATCCCCCATGCTGTTGCTGTAAATAATGTGTTCTTACTCTTGCCTGTCTAAATAAGGGTTAAAACAATCCAGCACAGTGCATGGTATTACTTTTTTGCCAAATCACAAGTTGGAAATTATGCATTACCATAGGCTTGATGCATTAGCTCCTGAAAAAACATTTTCCATCTTATATCGCCATACATTTACAGCGTAAGGGCAATGCATCAATGTGACGTTTTTGATACGTGTATGCACAAAAAGGTTGCTACAAAAGAGTTATCATCTCGAGACAACCCAGGCTTTATGCATACATTACACCAATGCATTGCAACAGCGCATTTAAGATTTTGCTGATGTTCAATATGTGTATTGACTTCCCATTATAAATATATTACTCTGTACTGCACTTGCAACTGTTCTTTAAAAATTACTATTGGGGTAACTGCTATTTATGATTGGAAAAATTTGAATGTGTGTTTATCAGAAAGAAAATTTTATTGTTGGAAAATGCCACCAAAGTTAGTATGCGCGTTATGTGTTCATGTGTGCACACTCGTGTGTACCTGTGTTTGTGCTTGTGTTGCTTCTGTGTTTGTGGATGTGTGTTCAGCTGACACCCTCTGTCCACGTTGGCTCCAGGTGAAGGTGATGACAGATAATGAGCTGCTGGGTTACGCCTGTGAACAGTTCCTAGGGAAGTCTGTCATTGACATCAAGAGTGTCATCCTGCAGACCCTCGAGGGTCACCTTCGCTCCATCCTCGGTGGGTAGCTTCTTAACGCTGCATGATCACTCTGATAACTTGTTTTTTGTAAAGGAAAGGGTGGTCCACTCACCTTTATTTTTATGGTGGGAAAGTAGAGAGGGAGACGGAATAAGGGAGATACAGGAGAGACAGCTCTGGCGGGATTTGATCCTAGAGGTGGGGGACAAAGAATAACTAAACACCAAACCCAAATCTGTGTATCATCTAATGGTAAAAAGCATGCTACTGAAATTGCCATCTGCTATTGGCTGATCTTTGGTGCCAGGTGATGTCACCTATACAACAGGTGGTGACATCCAGTGGTGTCAGTGGCCGGAATTCACTGGGGGAGCCCACCTGTCTAGGGGGGTCCGGGTGCATGCTCCCCTGGCTGATTTTTATTTATTTTTTATGCTTAATTTTAATGAATTTTTCACGAGAATTTTCACTTGATTTTAAGGTTAAATAAACACTTGTATCCTGATGGTAACTGTTGCTGACAAGGGTGTCGATTTCATTTTAGAAGTGGCAGAGGGACATTTAAGGCGGGGCGTCTGGGGGTCCTACCCCAGAAGATCTTTACATTATTTGGTATGGCTTGTGGCACCTCTAGTATTGAAGATCTTTTTAGTGATCCAAGTAATTTTACTGCCGGAACCCAATTTCTGTGTTTTTATCATTATTTATCTTCAAAAACAAATTAGGCCATATGACAAATACTGTGATAACTTGGCAGGTATGGTGATAATTTGACCGTTGACTTTATTACCCCCAAACAGAGCTTTTCACAGTAACACTGTATATATTACTATACATTTATCAAATTAAAGATCTCATAAAATACCTCTGTATTATATTTGAATGGAATTCTTTTATGTAATTATTATAATTTAATGGAAGATTTCCACCACACTTAGCACTAACAGCTGCATACAAGTTGAGCCATTGACTCAGCTTACCCCAATTTAATTACATTTCCATTCTATTAAAAGGTAGTCAATTTAAACACATTTGTGCTCAACGTATTTCCTAATATTACAGAGCCGATATTATGCCACGAGACTGCAAACGCAATCGTTTTATGTTGTGTAACATTTTACCCCCACAGGGCTCGACTTGCCCCGTTCTTATGCTCAGTTTACCCCTACCCTGGGGCAAGTTGAACAAAAACAAACAAACAAATGACCTTGTTTTTTGTGTGTCGTACTTCTAAAACTGTATTGGCTACAGAAAATATTGTAATTTCCACATATGGCCAATAACCATACAGTACATAGCAATTATTGTTTGAAATAACTACACATTTATTTTGCCGTAGCAGCGGAAAATGTTAAAAGTGGCCAATTTTACCCCGTTTTGGTCTGCTGTGACATATTTTTTATTGGATTTTCTGTTGATGAAGTTTGAGTTTCTGTAGGTGTTGCTCTTTTCTCTGTCTGTTCAGCCATGGTGGCTATCACTGTTCATGCTAACTACCCAGTTCTTCTATTCATTCCAAACAAACCGCTGCCGCAAACATAAAACAGATCACTTCCTGTGAGCCACAGGATTTTTCCCGGGAAAATCATACCCGGTGTTTAGAACAGCAAATGTAAAAGCTTTCATGAACTGAGTATAGGTTGAATCACTATTGTGTTAAATCAATTGGCGATAGAAAGTAGCAAAACAGACATTTATTTATATAAATATGTCACAGATTATTACTTTTACCACTTTTCTATTTCCGGATATTTCGACAATCTTTATAAATAGGCTCCATTTTGAGTGAACTTCATATGATAATGACTATAGAAATACAATTTGAATTGGAAGGCACTAGCCACTGTTCTTTATTCCAGGGACGCTGACCGTGGAGCAGATCTACCAGGACAGAGACAGGTTTGCCACCCTGGTGCGGGAGGTGGCATCACCTGATGTCGGCCGCATGGGCATCGAGATCCTCAGCTTCACCATCAAGGTGGGAGACATGGGAACACAGAGTTAACTTCATAGCACATTAGCCTTTTGAATGTGTGTTTTCTACCATAGCTAGTTTTCACTTGAATAATATAATTGCTAACCATACTGTGTATCCATTTTTGTATGTCTTCCCCTTCCTGACAGGATGTATATGATAAAGTGGAGTACCTGAGCTCACTGGGGAAAACTCAGACAGCTGCAGTACAGAGGGATGCAGACATCGGAGTGGCAGAGGCAGAGAGAGATGCAGGGATCAGGGTAAGAGGACCTTTAAGAGGAAATTCACTGCAAACAAGGACATCTAGAAAACCTACCTTGCTATTGTAGCTGTTTTTAAAAAAAGCAAAATATTGAACTGACCCTAATCCTACTCTCCCTCATTATCCTCTATTCGCTGCCTTTAACAGGAAGCAGAGTGTAAGAAAGAGATGATGGATGTCAAGTTCCAAGCAGACACAAAGATGGCTGACTCCAAACGAGAGCTAGAGATGCAGAAAGCTGCTTTCAACCAGGAAGTCAATACAAAGGTATCGGCATGAATACCGCTTTAGATTCAACATAACATCAACACTAAAACAGAGGCATCCAGTAAAACCATACTACTGTATATTAAAGACCTTCCGTCCCTTTCCAGAAAGCAGAGGCTCAGCTAGCGTACGAGCTACAGGCAGCCAAGGAGCAGCAGAAGATCCGTCTGGAGGAGATTGAGATCGAGGTGGTGCAGAGGAAGAAGCAGATTATCATTGAGGAGAAGGAGATCGACCGCACTGACAAGGAGCTCATCGCCACCGTCAAGAGGCCTGCCGAGGCTGAGGCCTACAAGATGCAGCAGCTGGCTGAGGGACATAAGTGAGTGGATCCCACACAGATCCCTTACTTCTCTCAATGCACAATGCAAAAACAAATCCATCTTAACAAGTCATTTGAGTCTTAAAATCTCTATATTATAAGAAATTTCCCAATGGGGTAAGATCATTTCACTTGTTTCCAATGCAAATTAACTTGTTTCAGGTGAAACTGCACTGAAAGCAAGTGAAATTATCTTGTCATTTGTTTTTAACCCAATACCAGACCAAATTACTTTCAAGATGCAAATTTTTGCACTGCAGAACTGTACATGACTGATGACTGCTGGTGTAAGTAAACACTGAATAGAAATCTGTCTTTTAATGTTCTCTAACCCTCCACCAGGATCAAGAAAGTGTTGACGGCACAGGCAGAGGCTGAGAAGATCCGCTGCATTGGTGAGGCAGAGGCTGGTTCCATCGAAGTGGTGGGAAAGGCAGAGGCTGAGAAGATGAGGCTGAAAGCTGAAGCCTACCAGCAGTACGGGGAGGCAGCCCAGACGGCCTTGGTCCTAGAGGCTCTGCCCAAGGTCTGTGGTTCACATTCACATACAGCTGGATTAAAGGACTACACTGACTTTTGGGGAGTTTGGCCCATTGGCCACCTTACTCAATATCTGACAGAGGATTGGTACCAAAATCATCTCTGTGAAGCCGGTAGATAGTTCTGTCCAGTGCGCATGCTAACGCTTAAGGATACAGTATATTGTAGGCAACTAGCATTATCCAAAGTATGAAGATAGTCCTTTTAGTAGTTGAAAGTTGGTATTGGTTTGTATTCTATGGCCTGTAGATTCATAACTTCTGAAAAAACAAGACATAGAGTCTAATAACGGTGTGGCTTCCTGCTATCTCCAGCCACGGCAGCCCGCACACAAAGTCCCACCCAACGCTAGCCAGCCAGCTATCTAGCAGCCAAAGCTAGTCAACACAAAAACACCGACCGAGCGTTAGCGCTAGCCAGCCAGCGTTAGCTATCATCATAGCTACATCGTGTTTCTTGCTGCACACCCAGCACACGGCGCCGGACGCTCCTAGTCGCCAGCTCTCATTGAAAATGAATGACTGCCGGCCGCTTTTGCTGCTCGTGACGCTCCCGGTGTGACCGTACGGTGAGTGTGCTATCAAATGCATGTAGCTCAGCCTCCGCAGCCTGTGTGCCCAAGTTTGCGTGACGTCATGCACGTAACAGCGTCAGCTGTGATTGATGCACGTAGCAGCGTGAGCTGTGATTGGTCCACTTCTGGATACAGACAGACAGACAGACACACATACAGACGAACGCTGTTCTAGACGGTGTTGCCACACCGTAAAAATCTCAATATTCATCATTAATGAAGTCCATTATGAATCAACAGCGCAATAACGATAACCTTTTGCTAACTTTGTCACTTCCTGTGTAAACAAAATAAGTTACGCTCAAAGTCTCGCAGGAAGAGATCTTCTGCCATTGAAAGTGCATTCTTTTTGTCAAATTTTGTCAATCCCCTAAACAAGCCTGGCAGGTTTAGACAGGTGTCATTAAAAGTAGCTAACCATCCAGCCTTAGAGCTGCTACAAGTTCTCATTTTCTCACTTTTGGGATAATGCTAGGGGCCTACAATTACTTCACATGCTGTTTACTAAAGCGTTAGCATGCACACTGGACAGGGCTATCTACCGGAGACACATGAGTGATGATTTTGGCACCAATCCTCTCGTCACATATTCGGTAAGGTGACCAACGGGCCAAACTCCCAAAAAGTCGGTGTAGTCCTTTTAGAGGAAATAGAATTGCTGGAATATGTTTGTCAATGTAAGATCATCCTGTCTATCCTTGAAGTTATATACAGTATGAAGGATGTTTTTTCAGTGAAATCAAGAACAAATGCTCACTGTCTTTTAACAGATTGCCGCCAAGGTGGCTGCACCCCTGGCCAGGACCAATGAGATTGTCATCCTGAGTGGAGAGGGCAGCCGTGTGACTGGAGAACTGACCCGTCTATTAGCTGAGCTCCCCGTGTCCGTCAACGCCCTCACTGGGGTGGATCTCACTAAGGTGAGAGTGGCATGGTGCTGCACAAGAGACTTTTATCCAGGACTCCAATAAATATATTTTGACACAAATCTCACACTGCCAAAACTAGAAACCAGAAGACCGAGGCTCCTTTGTGTGATATTATCAAAGGAGTCAAAATCTGGAGCTGCTCCGCTGACAATGACTTGGACTTTATTTTGTAGTCTGATAGATTGTTTGAGTTTTTACATCCAGTTGAGCTTTACTTCATCCTAGTGTTAATGGTTAGAAATGAATCAAAGAATGTGTCCATATACCAGTAAAGTCAGTCAGTGTGTCCATAAAGTTACTCTCATTGTGAGTGGATCAGCTTCAGCATTCGTCTCATTAAGAAAGCCCTACTCTCTTGTTCCTAGTTTTGGGAAAGACTTGTTTAGGTTCTAAACTCTATAATGAATTGGCCAAGCTCTCATGAATAACGTGAATTCTGTTTGAAGGGTGGATTTGTTGTGTGACTTTGTTGGCCGTCAACCTCTGACATTACTTTGCCCCTGTATTCACCATACCAAAGTGGAAAATTGCTGTAAGTGACAGACAAATGTAGGTAGCTGTCATTTCTGAATGCACACCAGCAGCATGTGTCAAGCCCATATTTCCATTACTCTTTGTTGTCCCATTAAAACCAGCTAATCCTCTCTCCTCTCCTCTGATCCTACAGATTCCTCTGCTCCAGAAGTTAACCGGCCCCCAGAGCCAAACAGCCATCTGATGAATCAGGCCAGAGGCTCGGTACTCTGGAACCCTCTTATATATATCTGCCTCAAGCATGGAAATAGTTTTCAGCCTCTAACCCCTTATGTTTCTGTATTATGCACTCTTTATATCAACTGCCTTTGACCAGAAACACTTGACACCAAGCAAGAGGTTTTTATATTTTTAAGAGGTTTTTCATTTTCTTAAAAAAACAGACCCTGGTGCCTTACCTCTAAAGGACCAGTCTATATGTATGTTCCACCGCATTTAGTTCTTGTGTTAATACACATCGCCCCTTTTCACACTGCACCAGTTAGCCCAGGGCTAAATGCTGGAATTCTATTGTCAATCCTACAAATTGTCCAAAGCAAGGTTAGCTATCCTGGGATAACAAGTTAGGGTTGGCCCACTTTGAATGTGCCAATGTGAAACATTATTCATAGAAGAAAAACACACAAACAACACACACACACACACACACCACAGTCTTCAAAAACAGGTGCTGGACAGAATCCAAAATAATCAAGGAGAAATAGCGCAGCGTGCCAGCTCTTTTCTTCTTCATTAGTTGGTCTAGTGCTAAGAGCCCAGTTAGCAAAGCAGCTCGCTGTAGACTAAGCACAGTGTGAAAAGGGCATCTTTTATTTTCTCTTAGGTTTTACATAGAGCAATCTTTCTTATGTCATGGCTGGACATATCTTTAACTCTTAACCCCAGAGAGAACTTGATGGAAAACCTTAGCCTGAACCACTGTTAGACTTAAGGCTCACAAGATCTTCACTCACTGTGAAAAGTTACAGTATGTTACAATATTAGTGATATTTGAATCACTCCTTGTGTGATTATTATTACCTTGAGGTATATTGTAGTATTGCCTGTCTTCTCATTCTGATGTGCAGTGCCTGTTCACCACTCAAGTGCCCAAACCTTATGACAGTGGTTTGGCTTTTCTTTTGATTTATATCAGAGTGAATCACTTTCGTAGAGATTGATGTTTAAATATTGTCCCCTCTCCTCATAACGCCTGCTAGTACTAACAACGGTGTTTCCTCTTCACTTCTGTCGTGAGTGTGGACACATAGGCAGATATATACGCTTAGCAGACGCATAACACAAAGCCATACACTGTAAAGATTAGCCTTAATAGAGACCCAGACTCCTGCCAGGTTTACTGAAAATTTCTGGATTACCTCAATTAATAGATCATAGACATACAGGGTCTGAGCTTTAATTCATTTAGTTTCCTTCCACTGAGATGAGCTATTGTGCTTTTAGTCTTCCTTCTACTCAGATGTGGTATAATGCTTTTCAGACATTGTTGCTTGAGCTTAATCAAGCCAGTTTTAAGTGCTCACCTTTGCAGTTGGTGTACATAGTTTAAAACTTTCAAGTGGATTAGCTTTTTGCTGCTATCTCTTCCATTAATAAGACTTCAGCCACATAACTTCATGATTATCATAGCTCTGTATTACTTTGCCACACTCTATCCAACCTGCATACTGTGGCACACAGTTACGTAGGGCTATCATTTTTTAATTTTTCATTTTTGGAGTGTACCTTCATGGGATGAATAATCTCTAACCACTTTTCAGAATCTGTGACCTTAGATAATCCGTTTTTTGCCACTGACCTATGTCGAATTAACTTAGTTATACTGTTGGCAAACATAAATTTTTTTCTTTGACATAAACGTGAAGCTAGTGGCATGTCTGGTCAGATGGAAATTCACCCATTGTATTGCAATTCCTTTGTTTACTTGTCTGGCTTGCTGCAATAGCAGTGATATTAATATAAAAACAGCCGCTACATATGTAATATTCTTTGCCATATTTTGAAATGAAGGATTGAAAGTGGTCTATATTTGGAGCATGTTATTAGACGTATCTAATATTCAATAAAATTAGTCTGTAATTAGTTACTCAGACCTGAGAAAGATCACCTGTTACATGTATACACTGTTTGATTTTCCTTTCTCTTGCAGAATAAATAGCTACCATTTCCAAACGGTGATATTTCACTAAGTGTCTAAACAAAATTGTTTTAAAAAATGTTACTGTTACGTTTTATAATGCACCTATATTTTATTTGGTGAAGTAGATATTGTTTTAGTACACAGTGCCTTTGTTATGCTTGTATAATAGAATAGGTCATTCATACTCCCATGTGCATAACTAATGCAGTCTGTTGTATTAATTATGCATTTGGAAGTACTGATGACTTATTCTGTCATGTATTCGGGATAAAGACACGGTGATTGTTCATTTCAACCTGTAGAATATGTGAACTTACACAGTAATTAGTCAGCACATCACTTACTTTGTGTGTGTTTATCTTTTTCTACCTTTGTTTTACATTTTTGGTATTCTACTGGTGTCATGCTGTACTGCAAATGTACAAGGGAACACCAAATTCAGTATTTAGATGTTATATATAAATGTAGCATTTCATTCATTATTTTGGCCACTATATTTTGTGCCAAAAAAATTCTGATTTAATGATTTGGATTGTCCTGTCAGAGTAGAGGCAGCTTTCTGTTACTCCAAGTGGTATTTGAGAGTAGAATGTGGTTTAAGACCAAACATTGTATACCTACGCCTTAACTCATATCTCCAACTGAAACATGTAAATCAATCCTCCGTCATGGAAATGCTCTATAATCTCAATGAATATGATATTGTGAATTTATCTCTTGGCTTCTCCTGTTACATTGGTCACTGGAAAACTGATACAGCATGGCATTGTTGGGATGTGTTCATGTGACATTCAAATAATCCTGTGTTGTGTGCTGCCCTATAATAAATGTTGTACCACCTCATTTAGGCCTTGTTGTATTCAATTACAGAATATTAAATTACGAAGGCTTGACTTGCCAGCTTTCACTGATCGCTTGAAAGGATACTACACTGCATGCACATTTGGAGAAAGATACATCTCATGTCACACAACGTACATGCAACGTTTCATTGATAGTTGTAAATGTTAACATAATTGGTCATATTAATCTTGATGACAAATATGTTCATACGGCTAAAGAGCTTAACAGGAAAAATGGTAGCGAGGAAAAACTGCAGAGGTTCTTCACGCCTGTCTGGATGCTCTGCAGCAGGCGCAGGACAGTTTGAAGATCGATCGATAACTCACACCCTTGTTTACTTGTACTCATTAACCCCAACAATGTAATCATACTCCCGCAGAGGAATTTAACGTCACAGCTGAGTCCTAGCAGAGATACGCTGGAATGCAAAAAGTGTTGGAATAGGAACCTGAAATGAAGAACTAAAGAATCTGGTGATGTTTAGGGTTTTCAGACTTTTACAACTTATTGCACATCAACAATTTCTGACAGCACATGAAAAATTCTGACTTCCCTGATGATATTCTTAATCTGTCCAAAATACTTTCAGTACCCATTAATGTGGATTAATGTGAAATCAGCTGTAGTTAGTTAAAAAATGTGTTTAATTATACACTAAGTATGGAGCTCTAACATCAAAGAGGGTGCTGCTATCTAAATACTTGGGAGATCATTGCGTAACGGATTGCTGCTTTTGACCATCAGCCATGAGGGGAATATGCTCTGTGGCTAACCTGCTATAAGACACTCTTGACACTGGTGTTATGGCTCGTGGCTTTGAAAATGCTTTGTCCTTGTGCGGCGTGTGGGGCTGCACCTCTCGGCGACAGGACAGGACTGCAGGCTCCCAGCTCATGAAGACAGAGATGAGAGGCTTGCCTTCTTGGCCAGATCACCCTTGAAAAAGAGCCGTCGGTCTCAATGGGTTTTTATTTCTGGTTAAATAAAGGTTTGATTGATTGATTGATTGAGATGTGTCCTCTGACCTCTGACCTGTTCCGTGGGCTTCCACTGAGCTGCACATCCTCATTATCTGAGCTCACAGGTCTGGATCCTGGTGAGACAAACACAAAATCTGAGAGAGGAGAGGAAAGAATGCATGCTAAAGGCATTTCTTGCTCCTATATTGTCTAAAAAAAAAAAAAAATGTAATCTCTACCTGAAAATTTATACATTTTTCAAACTTGCTGTGAGGCTATCCACTACACCTAAGTAGCTAGGATGGGTCAAATGCAGAGGGGAATTTCCCCACGGGGGTCAATAAAGTGTAACTTAACTTAACTTAACTTAGAAAGCTTTGTCTATCTATTATTGTGTTGCTTGTCCCTATTTCCTCTTCTCAGAATCTATGCAGAAAAATGAAAAGCAGGAAAAACATATTCCTAAATATGTCATCCATAAGGTTACTGTCAGTTTTACCCTTGACCTGATTCAACAAGATTATTATACTAGTCTATCTATTTCAGTCAGTTAATAAGGGGTATATTGATATTTCAGGGGTGTCATCTTGTTCTGTAAGCCTGTAACCCTGAGTGAAAGGGTTGTCGGTCTTTTGTTATCTGGTGGGTAAATCAGACACACCAAGATATGTATGGCCTCTGTATTCCAGACATATTGTCTGCAGTAAATTAACATTCATGTCCCCGGCAGCTAAGCACATAGCTGGTCTGGACAGCTGATAAAGAAATGAGTGATACATTGTACCATACAGGGCAGAGTTCAACTTCAACCTCAAGAGGGCAGTCCAGTCATCTCTAGCTCTTAGAATGAACACAGTGTCTCTAATGAATAGAATACTTTATTGTCATTATACAACAGTACAACGAAATTCAAGTTGTGACTCCCTGAGTGATGCTTATAAAAACACAAGTAATAATAACAATAATAATAGCAATAATAACAATAGTAATAGCAATATAAAACAAGAGAGACAGGTTAAAGTATACATCCAAAGTAAATAACTATATACACATCCCAAAACTTGACCTGCCAAATAATTATATATACATACATCCTAAAACTTGACCTGCCAAATAATTATATATACATACATCCCAAAACTTGACCTGCCAAATAATTATATATACATACATCCCAAAACTTGACCTGCCAAATAATTATATATACATACATCCCAAAACTTGACCTGCCAAATAATTATATACATACATCCTAAAACTTGACCTGCCAAATAATTATATATACATACATCCTAAAACTTGACCTGCCAAATAATTATATGTACATCCTAAACTTGACCTGCCAAGTAATTATATATACACTGCCAAACATAGACATGTCTGTCTATTCTAAAATAGTGCAAATAGATTGTGCGA
>OMLI01075074.1:0-10363 GCA_900302605.1 Rondeletia loricata | reverse complement strand
GGTCGCTTCCACTCAATTCCAGAGGAGAATAGAAAGTGTCTCTTGTGTGATTTGGGAGAGGTCGAGAATGAAATGCACTTTCTGTTTTATTGTCCATTATATCATAATCTTAGATATAGGCTTTTTTGTAAAATGTCTATAGAATGTCCTGATTTGTTTTCCATGTCTGATGAAGACAGACTTCAGTTTTTGTTTACAGGTAAGGTGTTTCACCTAGCCCAATTTGTGTTAGATGCCTACCAGCAACGTAGGAGGGCACTTTATGTCTGATCTGTATACCATTAATACAGTCAATACCTAAGGTGTATTATATTTATTCTTTCGTTCTTATTATGATTTTGTTCTTGCTTGTTTGTTTTGTCTATAGTGTCTTGTAAGTCCATGCGGGCTGGGCACCTTGTGGTGCATGACACTGAATAATAAAAATTACTACTACTACTACACTATAAAGCCAATACCAGTACCATTTTAGACTTCCTTTAGATCTAGCTACACATGTGCCAGCCTATAATGTGTTGTGTCTGGGCAGGGCCGCAACATCTCACTAGCTGTAACTCCTTTCAGGTGTGCCCACATGTCTAAATAAAGATGGCGTTCCCTTTCTCCAAAGCGTTTGACTCATACATCACAAGCTAGAGCAACAGCAGGATTTTTACAGTGAAAAGTCAAGCAGCTAGAAGAAGGTAAATGTACCTGCTTTCACCTGTGCAGAATCCCTGGCTGGCAGCCACTACTATAGCAACAACAACAACAACAAGCCAGGAAAGCCTTTGGACTTCCTGGGAGATCCTCTGGAATGCAGGCTCAAGTCTGGGCCAATGTTTGTCGACTCAGGAATGTTGCCTGGGCGACGGGAGGCCATGCAGAGGGAAGCCCCTTATCTGCTGACGTTGTCCTTCAACCGTTGTCACGGTGCAAAGGCTGCTGAGGTAAATGAAAAAAAAAAGGAAAACACACACACACACACACACACACGCACACACACCTTAAGGTTGGGCTATATATGTGTGTCACCATGGAGATACTTCAGTGTTTGGGTGGAGCATACACTTCACAGGGTATGAATGGTTGTAAAGGAGAGAGAGAGGAGAGAGAGAGAGAGAGAGGGAGGGTGTCCCTTGGCCTTGAGTCAGAACTGGTAGACTTGCACTTTCAAGCAGGCACTCCAAAGACCTAAATTCATGAATGAGCTTCCAACCATAGGCTTGTTTATCTATGTGAAAGACAGGGAGGGTTGGATTTAAATCCTCACGCAGAATGTGGAATGTGATTGCGACACGACTTTCTCTCTACAGTACTGTCAGTGCATGTTTAGCGCTTAGTGAATCTCATGATGACTCCAGATTATGTTTTCAAATGGGGATTTGGTGTATAATGCAGTGAAATTAATTTCAGCCTACATAGTCTTATAATGTATAAATTCATTTCAGAATAAATTTTTCATGATTTATCAGAGAGATTCATGATTTATTGGATAGATTTAGAAATTTGTATCAGACAATGGGCTGTCACTTACTGGTACTTGATTTTTCTACCTATTTAGTGAAAAGCACTGAGACCGCTAGATGACATATCAAATCACATGAGATGTCTTTTTTTAATCACACAGGTGTCAGATTTCGCATGGCGCTTAAGTCAAGGCCTTCCAAAAACGATCAAAAGTGTCTGTCCTTAGTTGACAATGTTGGCTTGATGGGTCACAGGGCTGTACGATGCTGGAGAAACTGGCAGGGTTTCCCAGGGTGTGAAGTCAGAGAAACAATCCAAATCAGCTGTGGGGAATTCTCAGAGATATGCTTATTCATTTGGCTTGATCTTCTACATTTGGGCAATTTGCTCATGATCAATCATTCCAGAAGGGAGGTTTCCAGACAAGACCTCACCAGGGTCTGAGATTTGCCATAAACTGCAAGACCGCATTCTTGATCTGAGGACATAGGGGCGTCACCGCAACAGCTTAGTCCCTGTTGACTTCAGCAACAAAACTGCATTTGCACTTCAGCATGGTGATTTCTGAGCACCTGTCATCAAACCCAAAACAATTTTTTCAGTTATGTTTCATCATCATCATTATGATCTCAATATTATGATGCTATTTCAAGCAACTCAATGCTACAATGAAAGTATGTCAGGCTCTGTCAATTCAGACGGCACACTAAGTCTCAACACGTTTTGGCACTCCCATTTATGACTGTCTTTCCATACAGACTGTTATCCTCTACAGTTTATTAGTAGATGATAGTGTATAAAGCTATCAGCAAGCTGTTGTTAAGGTGAAAGATATGAAAGGTGGAAGATATGAGACTAGACAATAATAATTTCCTCTGGGAAAATATTAAAATATAGCCCACAGTGTTGGGGAGTAGTTTCACTACATGTAATTAAACTAGTAGGTTAACAAAATGTTTCACTAGTTTGAGAGTCGGCCCTTTCTGTGTGGAGTTTGCATGTTCTCCCCATGTTCAAATGGGTTTCCTCCCACAGTTCAAAGACATGCAAGTCAGGTGGATTGGAGACCGTAAATTGCCCATAGGTGTGAGTGTGAGTGTGAATGTGAGTGTGAGTGTGAGTGTGAGTGTGAGTGTGAGTGTGAGTGTGAGTGTGATTGTGAGTGTGATTGTGAGTGTGAATCTGTTTTAGCCCTGTGATGGACTGTCAACCTATCCTGGGTGTCTCCCTGCCTTCTGCCCAACGTATGAATGAATGAACATGATCGTTCAACTAAATTTAAATTTGGATAGTGTTTTTAGTCGTTTATAACTTTTTTGTCATTTTGAGGTGTAGTTAAAGTCACTCTGAAATGAAAAATGACTATCATACCATACACCTATTTGACAATTTATGCCACAAAACATTTTATTTTATTCATGACTTTTACTTCCTGGAAAATGTCATTGTGACTTTAACTACTGCAACTGCCAACTATTTTTGACTATAAAAGAAAAGAAGGAAATAGCATTTTTTTTTATCCTTTTATTTGTATTTACTAATTTATATGTCAAGGTTGTACGAGTCAGGTGTTACAAAATAACTTTTATTTAGTTTAAGTTTACATACAACAGAAAGTTAACATTCCTTCCACGTTTTTCTGTGAGGAACCCAAGTAGGATTGTTGGGTCCAGACTGAATTCTCTGACAGGCAGTGTTGGACTTCCTTGCACTTCCTCATGTGACGAATCCAGATCGGGTTATTTGGTTTGCATTTACATCCAGACTCTGGCAAGCAGCTGTTGGAGTGTGGACACTTAATTTCAAATAAAATGTTTTGTTAACATCCAAATCTGTGGTGTTTTTTGCAGTCATGTGATTTTGTATTGTATGATATTGCAGATGTAGATATGATCATTTTTACAAAGTAGTTTGAACTACTTGTTTCTAAATAATTTTAGTTAACAAAAATGTCTCTTGAGGGTAAATATGCTGTAGTAGTGAAGTAGCTGGTACCTTGTAAAACTATACTATACAAACACTAGTAGCCTGACACGGTTGATTTACAGAAGAAAATAAAATGTATCTAATAGTTTCTGTTCCTCTCTCTCATTTAAAGATTTCTGCCCCTATTTCACACTCTCCATACCACTCTCCCTCTGTTCTTCAGTCTTTCCACCAAGTGCTTTATCACTGGTCCCTATGTCATTTTAACACGCCATTAATTATCATGTCTACTCACCGATAAAGTTAGTAAGAGATACACAAAAGACCAGAAGCCCCTGCGCTCATTGGTAATTTGGCTACAACTTCTACAATATATAAAGCATATTTCTGTTATCAGTGCATCAAAAATGAATTATTGGCTTGATCAGACACAAAAGCCTGTCTCATGTTGGAAGTCAACGCAGCAATATTCACTTCACAATAGAAGGCTGAAGACTTGTTTGAGCCTCATGCTGAAAGGACTTTCATGTAATTTTTCTTGGAGCTCTTCCCAACATGTCTTGGCCAGTTTTGCTGCAATACCTCAAACCCGAAAACCTTGCAACACACCACACCAGCACTGATGCGAATTACCACAGCTGGAGGGGTGAGGCCTTTCGTAGCATGTGAACTGTGAGTCATCTAGCATTCGACTTGAATTGTACGGTTTTCTCTGATGTGAACTTTCATTTGCGTACAGCAGTTTTAACTTTAACTGCCCTCCTTGCTTTCGATTTTTTTTCAATGGACTCTCTTTAAATTCGATTTGGATAACACACATGTTGAGCTCTTTCTGTACAATCACCTGGAGGGATATGTAAACATTTTCGTATTAATCTTTAGTGACGACTTGCTAAACCATTGATCAATATTACACCATGTCTTCCTATGGAGTCCTCAGGAAGATACCCTGTTGGACAGCCGAATACATCGAGTGACCTTTCCTTTGATAAACAACATTTTAGGATGCCAAGACACTTAATCAATTTGGATAATGTTAATATATGCGTTGAAATATTGATTAGGATGATCTACCTCCTATGAGGAGTAGCTCGTTAAAAAACATAATCCCCTGAGTATCCAGCTAGCTGACAAAGACCAGACGGGGGTGTTTACGCTGAGGTTGACCTGCTGAATTAAAGATCAACAAACATCAAATGTACCCTTAAATGAGCATCAATGATTTATGCCTAAGTCGTGCATTTATAAACAAAGTTTTCGAATGATGTATTTATGTTTTGAAACGTACTTTGTACTTTAATACTAGGACTGAGATTTAGAAAGAGGAATATTTTGAAGGAATTTGAGGTCTATGATGGATTTCTCTTCTGGCCAGAGCCAGACAATTTTATATTTTTATATTTGTGTCACATTCAGATCATCTTCAATTTTTTGTGGTAGTGAACCCTACGACTCATCATCATATCAATTACATCTCAGTCTACAACTGACAACAACTGTGTATTATCAAGTTCAAGTCCCTTTTATTGTCATTTGGGCTGGAGAAATAAACAAATAGTAGACAAAAGACTAATAATGAAGACAATTTGAAAAGAGAGAAATCCGTTAAAAATGTAATTAAATGTTTATATGGCCTGATTAATACAGTGGATTAAAAAAGGAGAATGCCGCACACTCCCACATTTATTCGACTATTCCACAACGTTTCGACCCCAGGACTTCATCAGGTATCTGGTATTTTGAGCTGCTATACCCCAGCACCTGCTAAAAACCATATTGTGATGTACGTATATCTCTCCTCTTTTTCACTGACAGTACACTGCGCTAAGATAAAAACTGTCTTTGAGCCTGGAGGAGGCTTTGATGCCTCTACACCCCCTCCTTGATGGCAGCAGACTAAACAGTTCGCTTGCTGGATGGAAATATCCCTAACACTGTTTTTAGCCCTTGTGTGGCACTGGGCGTGGTAGATGCTCTCAATTGAGGGAAAGGGGGCACATGATCTCGCTTGCAGTGCAATATCAATGGCAAGATGTGCTGTAAAAGATGTGCTGTAGCTCGTGATCTATTGAGGGAGTTCTCTCCAAACAGGTCTAGCTGGTTTCTCAAAGCAGTGATGGACAATGGATCCTTGGAACATGAGTATAGTGTATAAATCCCTTCCTACAGCTGCATCCACACCCTTGTATGCTGCAGTTGTAGCTGTAAAGACAGATGCACATAAGGTAACACACACACACACACACACACACACACACACACGATGACAGTAAGGGAATCCTGTGACGCAGCTCTGAGGATGAACCTTTGTAGTAAAGTTTAGCTCTGTCCCTTTCTCTCACAATGAAGACATAAAGACAATTTTATGTTTTTGTGCTTGATCTAAAATCTCTACCTCTATTTCTGGCAATATATTCAAATGTCCGACCTTCTGACCTAATCTCTCAGTCAGCTGTTACTGTAATTTAGACTGACTTTAACTACAGTTTAGCACACCTTGACCTAACTTTGCCTCTTTAATGACCTGACTCAAGTTCTCTTGGTAATTCTAGTGTTACAGGACTGATCTAACATTATGGTGGATGCTCTGCTGGCCTCAAGTCATGGATGACTGACAATTACAGCTGTCATCGTATTTCCTACAGTTTTGTACAGTATTTCCCCCCCTTCCTTTCTGTCCCAGCTCCCCAGCCGCCTTCTGTCCCCTTAATCAAAGCAGAGTAAGATTTAGAGAGGAGGTAAACACTCTGGTTTTATGATTGGGCCCCTTCTTACAGCGTGGCCTGTATAATTGAAAAGCCCTCAGTAACTATTTTAAGACACTAGTGGGAACAGTGTGTGCTACGGCTGGGAATGGGAATGGGGCTCTCTCTTTTTCTCTTGCATTCACTGATTGCTATATGAGTATGGTCTGTCTTGGGTTTGTTCTATTCTATGATTACCATACTGTATTGAATATGACCACACCTACAGAAAATCAAAATAAAGCTTAAACCAAATACTGTATCTGCTGTCTCACCAAGGCTGTGATCTATCTGTCAGTTGTTTGACAAGAGAAGAACGAAGAATTTCACAATCAAGAGAAGAAAAGAAGTTGCAGTGTCACAACTGGCTGTGTGTTTTTGAACAGGTTTTACTCAGACCATCTGCTCCTAACCGCCAACATCCCACAAACCAAAATTAATGTTATTTCACTGTGAGTAAAAAGTTTAAACAAACAGAAATATCAGCAGTCAGCGTCTTCTCTCTGCCCCTGAGTGGGCCACAATAGACTCTTTGTTCAGTTGAAATGATAAACTCTTATTTTGGACTTTGTATGTGTGCGTCAATCTGTGCCTTGGGCATTGTGAGGACAAATGCATTGTACCTAAGATTTAAAGTAAGAACCTGTAAGTGATTTCAGAAACACGTATTATGAAATATGATACATATGATAATTACCAATTATTCTATAAGAATTCAGTTTGTTTATGTAACAAATCACATCAAATTATTTTTACGTTTATTGAAGTTCTTACTTAAAAAACGTTTGATAGCACTGAGGAGGGCAAAGAATCTTAAGAAGACACAAAAAAGAATGAGTCAGGACAGCATTTTACAAAGATCAATTTCAGTTGTCAAATTAAGTTGTCAAATTACTCTTCTTCTGCTCCTCATTACTCTACTCTTCAAGAGAAGAGAGGTAGTCTGAAAACAATTGGGAAACACACAACACCCATTGGCAAAGGCATACAAAGGTAGGGCTTCCCTCAGATATCCCACCAATCAAAGAACCAGTACACCAAATGAATGTTAGCCCATCAAAATGGAACGGGTGCAAATTGCAGTAAGGCGTGCCAGAGCTTCATATCCCAGGGCCTGTTGGAGCTCCCTGTGGGGCATACAAAAGTCGAGCAAATGTCTTGAAATTTTTATGGAAGCTCATGAATGTAGCATGGGACAAGCAAATAATCCCCAGATCACGGCAAAGAGCAGGACAGATTTATTTCTAAAAGTGAAGGAATCATAAAAAATATGTCAATTTGTTTCTCCCCAATGTAGAGGGAAATATTGTCTTTAGTGTGATCTTGCAGACAAACTACCCAGAAAGGTACCAGCTAATTGACATGTCAGTATAAAAAGCAGGAATACAAGGCTTGTCAGAGTGTTTAGAACAGACAAGCATGATTTGGCATCACATTCAATCCACCAGAAGAGAAAACTCCATGTTGTATTTCTAGACTTGTAGACACATTTGGCTCAGTACCACACAACCTTCTGTGGGTGGCATTCTGTTTCTTTGTAGTATAATCTTGCAAGTAACTTTTTTCCAAGACATACAAATATGCTTCACGACATTGGACTTTATTACAGCGGGTCAGTGCCTGTAAATTGATATCATGGCAGGGTCACAGTCTCTGCTTGAAGATTGAAGAAAGATGAAACTTTAATCCCCATGGGGGAATTGGGTTGTTGCAGCAGCAAAAAGTAAGAGTGGAGTCAGTTGTCCCATTGGCCATTTGTTGTTGAGATTGATAGTAAGTTTGGAAATGTTTGGGGGTGATGTTGTTTAGGTGTAAGCCTACGTGTAGTTGCGATGTCAGCGTAATGTAGGAGTTGATGAATATAGCTCGTTAAGAGCGATTGTGTATAGGTTATAGTGGTTCATGGATGCCAAAACTGTCTTTTGGAGGTCCCCAAAGGTTACATCATATCCTCTGTTTTGGTAAATGTCAAAGACCCCCAAAGGATTATAAAGCAGTCATAAATTTGGTCTATACCACATTTGTAATGTTGGCTTATATTCAAAGTGAAAGATGATTCATTAGCTTTTAAAAGATACAGTAGCAGCTCCAGAGACCAAAACTACATATCTTCACTGTGCCAGGTATTAAAGTTAAAGAGGTCAAAGAGTGCCTGCAAAATGCACATTGTCACATGAAAGCAAAAACTGAAAATGTCCATGAGACTTGTGGTGGAAAGATCTGTTTTTATATCTAGAAATATTGCCTCATAAAGCCATTTAAGAAACATGAAGGCATGCTCCCCCAACTCCAACAAATAGGCCTAATACCACATGAAAGACTTGCTCTGCTCTATTTCTATTTGTCATTATGGCCTAAAATGCATGAAGTCCCGTCCTTACCAGGCCTATCTCTTCAGACAGGCATTCTGTTTTCATCAATGTTTCACCATATACTGGTATTCGACACTGGTATTATTTGTCAGACTGGGAGTAGGGGAACCCCATACTGAACTGTGCCAAACCAGAAAGTGACACAAAGGCTACGTTCACATTACAGGCCTTAACGCTCAATTCAATTTTTTTTGCTCAGATCAGATTTTTTTGTCTTGCCTGCTCTCATTTATGTTTGAAAAGTGACCCATATCCAAATTCAGATTCAGATCAACTTTATTACTGACATCAGTATGAACGGACCTCTACCATGAAGTGACACGCATGCGCAAATGAACAACAACAAATTATGTCACATTCGCAAGACAGTAAATCATGGAAACTGGTGAAAGTGAAAGTGAAATTGCGGTCCAAGCGTAAATCTTAAGGAATATTTGCATTGGAGGTCGGATGAGACTTTGTCTGCTGATGAAGATGACCTCCATGTTGTTGCTGGAGTGTGAGGTAAAAACCACATCTGACCGGTCAAACTCAGGTCGCATTGCCGCGTATCAGATATGTATCGAATCTAGGACCACATATGAATGTGGACCAAATCAGAATTTAAAAAGATCAGATTCCATGTGTTCTTTGGTGTTAACACTGCTCTGAAAAAATCAGATCTGTGTCACATGTAGGCAAAACATTTGATTTGGGCCACTTCCACCTGTAATGTGAACGTAGCCAAACTCAAGGTTTTTTTACTGAAAGATTTCAATGAAGGAGCAACAGGTTGAAGAGCCGTTAAGCAGGAACCATGCACACCAGCATAAGATACTACTGTATATTAAGCTGTTTGCAATTCACCTAAACTTTCAATTAATAGATTCAATTAATAGAGCAAACATTTTCCAAATGATTCACAGTGAGACAAGCATGTAACATATAAAGGCACTCAGTTCAAACCATAACATCAGTGGACACAAAAGGCACACAGGCTTTCCAGGCTTAAAGGGATAGTGCACCCATTTTAAAAATGTTGATATTATTTACCGGTAACTGAGTCCCAAAGTAGTACGTAGGACTGTTCAGATTTTATCCTGTCCTCACTGTTCTAGCTGTACTGGATTGGACCAATGCTAACAATTAGCACGTTGCCATTGGGCAGATTGTCCCCCCCGCTAGCATTCTTTAAAATAACCATCTAAATCCACTCAACTTGTTAAACAAACAAAGATTAATTTTGTTGGTGTGTAGTATACATTTTACATGCTGTAATGGCGTATGGAAAAGTCGACAGTTGTCCAAAACATTGTTAGTCCACGGCAGATCTAATTCCCTGTAGCGTAGAATGCTGTCTGTGCTTCGCCTAACTACGGTGGCTCGAGAGGAACGCGATCACGCTAGAGTGGGAGGGGGAGGGTTTCAACTTCCCAAACACAACACAACAAACAAGAAGAAGCAACTAGCAACAACGTCGCTAATTTCCCTTGCTGAAGTATCGTACTATATCCCTGCAATATGCGCACATGTGTCATATCGGACGCAGTCGGGAAATCGTTTCATAGACTGCCACTATACAACCGAGAGTTGTACATGGCTTGGCTTCAAGCCATGCGTTACCGGGATGCAAACGCACCTTTATGTGTCCTTAGAAAATGGGATATAAGGTTGTGTGATGAGCATGTTTCCCCGGATGATTTAATTCAAGGACCAGAAAATAACTTTCTAAGAGGAGTAGCTGTTCCGTCCATCTTCCCATGGACTGTGGTGGAAACTGACGTCCCCCCTACAACGCTACTTGATGGTGAGTTAGCTGATTACTAGTTAGCTACTGAATTGCCTTGCACAATGCTCTCTGATGACTGTTGATAGTGTATTGGTGGTTATATT
>OMLI01075071.1:0-11657 GCA_900302605.1 Rondeletia loricata | reverse complement strand
TCTGGCGTTGGTGAGAATTTTTTTTGTGGTTGTCTCCTTAGCCTAGCAAGTAGGCCAGACCGGCATCCACACTTTTGCTTCCTGTGTCTCCTCCGCCTCCGACGCCTGCCGGAGCAGACAACAATCCACGGAGAGCCCGGTGTCCTGGCTATCTCCTCCGGTATATTGTGTGAGTGCAGAAATGCACTCGTAACGGCCTGATGACGCTGTAATACTATGATCAGAAGATATTGGCGGCTGTGGGTGGGATTCGCACGACTAAACTTAACATAGGCGAACAGATATATAAACAAAAACACACATAAAGAGCACCGAAAAGGAGAGCGTCGAGCCGCTGCGTCTGAATGCGCTCTTCAGAATAAAAGTCCCTCAGCAACAGGCTTTACGACAGTTTAAAAATACAACTAGCAAACTCTAGAGGCCGCTATAAACTACATATTGTAGCTTTAATTTTAAAAAAAAAACAGGATAATTTTTTTTTTACAAAACTGAATTTCATCTTAGTCCCAGTGTCATGTTCATTTGCAATGATAGTCCCAAAGACAGTTATTTTCCTCTGAAAAGCAAAGACGAACATTACACTTGCTGCATAGCGTGTTGGTGTATCCTTTATTGCAATGTCTGCAGCGTCCTCTCTTCGTCTTCACTGGGAAATGTGTCCTTGCGTACATCCAGTGGGGGGTGTGCAGATGAGCTCTTGGCTGGGACCCCGTTTGGTGGACTCCCATTACCTGAGGATGGTCTCTTCTGAGCATTCAAAGGGCTCCTTGATGTCACCGTCTGTGTTACTGGGCTCCCATTGCCTGAAAATGGCGGCCCTCTCTTTGGTGTGTTGAGAGCTTAATCTTGACAAATCCAGTCCAATAAAAGAAAGAGATGAGCTTGAAGGAAAGTTTGCATGTTGTGTGAGTTCATGGCCAGATGGCCGGATCTCTAAGCACATTTACTATCCAATAGCATTGCGAGGATAAACAATAGGACCCATTGACTATGTAAATGTGGTCTTTAAAAAAAACAACATTTACAGATTATTTTTTAGTATAGCTAAAAGTCATGTATGTAATTTTGCAACTGTGGGCCTTACAGGGATAAGCACGATATCAAGATAACAATGCTTCTCAACCTTTCTTTTTACTTACAATGGTTAACAACTAAAGGATGCCAGTCAGAGAATGAAATATGACAAAAATGCATTTTTGATTGTTTATCTATTTTTCCTGAGTAATTATTGCTGGAAGCTTATAGGCTGCAAATTAATTATTATTGTATTATTTCTAACATATTTTTCACAAAGATAATACACAAAGTGATTAAATTTGTGTCATATTACTTAAATAATTTTGCGCTCCCTAGGTTGATAACCACTGCCCTATGAATGTACAACTGGTAAAGTGTTAAGTCTCCAGTCTCCCCTGTGGTCATGGGCACAGGTGGAATTAACAAATTACATTTACTCTTGTTACTGTAACTGAGTAGCATTTTTGTGTACCTTTCTGAGTGTTTTACTTTTACTTTAATACTTTTTGAGTAATGTATTGTAATTCACTACATTTTGAATTGCTTCCATTACAGAGTACAATTCTTATAGGCTCTCCATAAGCATTACATGAGAAACTGGCCAGTCATAAATTACATCTGCATCAAACCTGCTAAATTTAGCATATGAAGGAAAAGTTACGTTGGCTGAATGTAACATTAAATGCTGAAATTATCCATCATAGTGGTTTAGTTAACTTTAGCCAAAAAGTCATCCATCCAGCTACAGTATTATTGGTTCGTGTTAGCCTAGTTGTTGTCTAGCTAGTTTGCTAGCCTTGCTAGCTATATAGCTAGTAGCAAAAGAAACATCAAGGGAGCAATGTTAATGAATAATGGAGATGAGTATTTTCAGTTGATAATCACAGATTGAATAGTGACATGAATTTCATTATTTTATTTAATGATATAGCTCAACATAGTCTATAACAACAGGACAATATCACATTTTGATTTTGTCCTCTTGTCCTTTTTACATAACAGAGAAATAACTTATGTAACAACGTCTATTTTATGAAAGCAACTCAGGAAGTTTTACTGTGTTTACATTTTAAAAGAGCTACTTTTACTTACATCTGTAATTTCCAACACGGTGTCATACAAATTTGGGAAAAGAGCACAAACTCTGAAATGCAGATTAAATATTGTGGACATGAATTATGTGAAGATTACGTTCCTCTACCACAAAAGAATTATGTGACAATAGCACGAATCTGACATGCCATTTTCACCTGTTCGTCACGTGAAAAGGTTAGCTAGTTAAATTAGGCAAGTAAAAAACTTTGGTTAGGGTTAAGGTTAGGCAACCACTTTGGTTAAGGTTAGGGTTAGGTTTTGGTCAGGGTTAAATAAGAAAATCTTTTGCTAAAAATAAAAACTTCACTCACAGTAGAAAGCTTTGTGGCATGAGTTGGGAATTGAACCTGGGTCATCAGAGTTGAATGCAAATGTAAACACCCATACACCACCCCGACCTCCGCATTACTTCAATGTCAAACTACTACTTGTTTCTAGTCATGTCTCCTCCATGTAATCTTTTCGTGGTGGGGAAATGTATTTTTCGTACTTTTCGTGCATGGAGAATGTATTTGCATTTTAAGAAATTGTGCTAATTTCAAAAAATTTCGGGAGACCATGCTTCTAATTTCACTTCTACTTAAGTAAAATTTCAGCAAAGCAACAGTACTTCTACTTGAGTAGGATATTTTGGTATTCTTTCCACCCCTGGTCATGGGTGATGGGGTGATTTTCAGAATATACTGTAAATGGTCGCGTGTTATAGTAATTTCATATCTGTGGAACACCCTCACCTCCATCTCCCTCCGCCTTTCACCTTGGGCCAGAATTCACAAATAGACGCTTCACACCTCAGCCTCCTCAAAATGTCACCGTCTGACAATTTTAAGTAGCTTTCAGTATATTTTTTCTGAACTGAGCTGACACCTGTCGTCTTGATTAAAGAAATAAATCAGCCTCTCATATTCTAAAAATATGTGGAAAGAATGTAAGATCTATAATTAATGTAGTCACATCCACCGCGGGAAGAGGAAATCTGATGTTCCCTCTCCTCTCCCTTGCTCCATCGCAGTCCTCAGTAACCCAATAATCCCTAAGAGAACAAAGCGAGCTGTGAAAGCATAAATATAACCGTAGTATCAAAACTTTCAAATCTCTGCCATTACTGTTCTGACAGCTGCCTACACTAATTAGCCATCAAACGTCTTGCTCTTCCAACAACAGCTACTACCAGTTCAATATCATCACCACTGTCACTGTGTGTTTGTATGTGTCTGTGTGTATGTCTCTTTACCATGGGCAATATGTAGGTCAATAAAAGAAAATGGGCATAACAATTATCCACCTTTGCTGTTCTAAATTTAACATTAATTTAAACGTTATATTTCACATTATTAAAGCACACAGTTTTCTTGGGTCTATTGTGACAACGATGATATGGGTATAACCACTTTCTTTGTCATGGATTATCAATCTGCACTTGTGAATCACTGTCAGTCCTAGAAAGGCTAGAGCATATTATTTGTTTGGCTTGTCTCCCACTGTGACAGGTAGACCATATTCCTTACATTTGTCAGTGATGATAAAGAATGGCCCATTTAATCCCAGTCATCCTGGGTACACGGAAGAGGAAGACAAACGACGCCAGAGCTCTGTCACTCTAGTCTGATATCTCGTTTGGTGGGGTACAGGTGGTGATTTACCTAACTCGATTTGGTCATTAAGACCCTCCGGTGGTCTCATCGCCATCCAGCTGTCAGACCACAGGGAAAATCCTGCATTAAATCAGCAGAGACTCAGCTGTTCGGCTTCCTGAACTCATACCATCACCCAGCTAACCCTCTCATCTAAAGAACTGTCACTACCTATTAATATGCAGACAATCTGATCAATTATGTAAATAGTGAATAATAGACTAAATTCAGCATGAATATCTCATAAATACGTCACGTTGACAGAGCTTCTCTTTTGTAGCTACTGTAGTCGTTTTTTATACTATCAAAAGCTAAAAAAAGGTTTTAGATGGTCGATTTCTCCTGTTTGATTTGACTTTACATCTGCAGTACGACTGCCAGCAGTCATAAGAGGTATTTTAACAGTGTTTGTTATTGCCTTCTAAGTATTGTAATGAATTTTCCAAAGGTGATTCCACAGTTGTCCAATCAAAGTTGCTATACTATGTTTGTGTACTGGGTGTGCTCCAGCTCTGTCACAATGTCAGACTGCAGACAACAGCCATTGCAATTACGGTAATAGATGGGTGAGCTAATGTTCCCCTTGGCCCTCTATTATTCTCACACGTCCCCTCAGGCTTCATACTTTTATACTTGGCACCTTAAAATGTGTTGACAAATCAACTTATGAGAGCTTAATGGCTCACAACAAGATAATGTCAAACACACCAAAAGAACAAGCACGAATACGTTGAAGCCCACGGCGCAGTCGCTTCGCTCGTGCCTAACAACGCCGATTTGCGCAGGCGCCGTTGCAGTTTGTCCATGAGTGTCCTGAATTTGGCATTGTATGCCCACGGCTTGCTTGATGGCAGGGCGCAGCGGGAAAAATTTGAGTTACGAAAGGGTTCTTGGTGTTGTTTGACTTTTTTCTATAAAAAAGCCTTTTAGTAAAGAAGAGCTCACATCTTGAGGATGAAAAGTTCTGAAAGCAACATCGGCCCATTCTGGGGTTCGACCAGTAAGGGTTTATGAAGGTCATTGTCAGTGACATATTTCAGCTAATAATCAGTCATCCCACTCACAGTGTACAGTTAACCCTATATTCCAGCTATGAGAAACCTGGATAAAGTATCTGGGATATTTCCATCTTATCTGGGATTCTGTCACATGTTAACATGTTATTCCATTTACTGTTGGATTTTGCAGTCTTCACAAGCTCAATTTTGCATTGTATCATGGCTAAAGCTATAGGTCCAGGTCCTCCCACTTCTGGAGTAAAGATTAAACTGAATTGTGATAGACAAGAATATTCTTGGTTGTTTGGGATGGCAGACAGAATAGTGCTCCGCCTAACCTCTACAGGTTAGTTATGCTAACTTTGGTTGACTGTAGTGCAAAACATCACCTGTGACTATGTCGGACAACTCAAGGCACTAGCAGGGGTGGACTGGCCATCTGGAGTAGAGGGAGTTTTCCCGGTGGGCCGGTCCAGCAACACAGATACCAAAAAAATAAAAAAGTTCCTGCTGTAGACTGTGTGTGTGTGTGTGTGTGTGTGTGTGTGTGTGTGTGTGTGTGTGAATACAAATATATCATCCCATATATAAAATCCCAGCTTCATTTTAAAGATTCTAAAACAAATAGGCTATATATAGTATAGCTAGATATATACTATAGTATCTAATAATACTTGTATGAGTTGTGCTTGAAAGCAAACCTGAACATTTTGTTTCTGTTACTAGTCCATTCTTCCTCTGTAGAGCCTTAATCATATGTGGCTAACGACACTAATCATAAATGAACATTCAAGTTGCAGCAAGTAATCATTACAAAATGTGTGGTATTCATCAAATAAAAACAATGGTTGATCAATAAATACTTTGTGTTAGTACATGTGTTATTTTCTCATGGTAGAGACACAGTAGTCTAGATAGAATAATTCACACTTGCCTGCTGTTCAGTGGCATTTAGTTTACTCTCCAACACATGGCCAAATGTTATAAACCCATGTCCCATCATCATATTTAAAATCTGCAGTTTAGGTGTATAATATATTCAGAGAATCAAAGCTGAGTAATTAAGAGTTGGAACTAGTAATGACTTTATTGATATTGTCCATATACCTACTGTCACTATTACACACCCCATAACAGCAGTTATGTTACCATGATTCACAAAACAAAAAACAACTGTAGGAAAAGACAAATTATAGATAAGAGTGGTTTCTCCCAGTTTCTCATTGCTTGTGTATTGAGCTTCAATGACTGACTTCCGGACATTTTTTAAGTCAGAGCTGAAGTGGAGCGTTATTTGCACTAGTGATTTATTTAAGTTCTTAATGGAAAAAATGCAAGGCAGTGCAAGCTGATCAAGCTGATCAAGTCAGGTCTGGAAAGTTCTGAAAAAATCAGACTTGTGATTAAACCCCAGCATCTTTCAATGCAGTTATAACAAGCTTACTTTGCTGGCTTATTCATTGGCAGGAGGACACAAAAAGGCAGACATGCTGTTTATTTCCAGATACATGAATACAGGGATATTCGAATAAGACCTTGACCGGGATATGAGTCAGTTTCTGGAATATTGTGTGCCTGTAAATGTAGCCAGTGACGCTTTGTCACTGGATTTACAGTGAAAGAAAAAGTGCAGTTGTAATTAAGTAGGTAAATACAAATAACAAATAACAGCTGAATTAGGTCTACTCAAAAAACACCTCTGGTATTACTCATCAGTTCAGTAACTACACTGTAATTGTCACAGGTTTTGGATGGTAACTGCCTGATATTAACGGCATAATTTCTAGGAAATTAGGCAACTTTCTCAGAAACACCTTCTCTATTACCCTTCAATTCAAGGAACAGTCTTTTAAGGACTGAAGGACTGTATTAGCAATAGCTCAAATTTATTTGTGTACTTTGTAGGAATTAGGCAGTACTTTCTTGAAATGCCAAAGGGTGGGGAGTTTTTGTTCCAAAACAGAGTACGGGCCAGAAAGTGAGTTTTGAAAGTAATCATTGAGTTATTGAGTTATTGGTATTGACCAACAACACTATCAACCCCCGCAGATATATTATGTAAAAATCTTACTCATTGCCCCTTTAAATACTGGGTACATACAGGTAAGCATAAGTTTGGTATGCTGAGATTCATCTCTGCTGAATGGCTACCATGTATGAATAAGTGTATTACTAAGTGCATTACCGTCTAATTTTCTCAGATACCATGGTGATACAGGACTGTAAAATAAAGGTTTGTTTGTTCCCATGGAATTACAAGGTTATTAGCATATCCTTTATAAATCCACAGCTAGATTAAAACAAATCCAGGCAAAATTTGCAACTTAGTAAATGTAGCTTAGTAGGTAGAGCAGTCGGCCAATGATCGAAGGATTGGCGGTTCGATTCCCGCTCCTGCTGAGTTTACATGCCGATGTGTCCTTGGGCAAGACACTTAACCCTTATCCACCTTGCCTCGTGTGAATGTGTATAAATGATCTGAATGATGGTGGTGGTCGGAGGGGCCGTTGGCGCAGATTGGCAGCCACGCCTCCGTCAGTCTGCCCCAGGGCAGCTGTGGCTACGGCCCACCACCACCGGTGTGAATGTGCATGAATGAATAATGGTTTCTGTAAGCGCCTTGAGCATCACTCTGTGATGGAAAGGCGCAATATAAATCCAATCCATTATTATTATTATTATTATTAGAATTAAAATTGTTTGGCCAGTAAAGTGGTTTTATTTTTTTAGGTGCAATATCTGTTCAGTGTAGGAATGCCTACAGCTTGAATATGATCTCACCAGCTGGCAGGCTGCAGTGGGAGGTGTGTGTGGCTTACTAACTAGTAACAAAAGGGACAAGCATTTTATAAAAAATAGCAGTAAACAAGGGCAAAATAACATCTGAATCCCAAGAAAGCATGAATGAACTTCAAATACACTAATCCCTTATTGTTGTCTTTGGCATTTACCCTTGTACTTCTTTACCCATAGTGCAGACTTTGACAGAAGGATGGAGCTTCTGAGAGACTAAAAATGACCACATCTCAAAGTAAGATGACACGGTGCTCATCTGCTTCTGAGGTGAGAAATACTCACGGCCAAGGTGCTGAATGGCCTTGGCAGTTGTGTCCCCAGGGACGAGTGAATTAATAGCTGACCTTTACATTATATCCTCTTCTGCTTTCTCTTTGTTTTCCAGGCATGTATTTACACTTGTGATCTGCTGAAATATCTAGCATCTAGTCTATGTTATTGAAGTATACACATATTCAAATGAGCCTCCCATTACAATCCCAGGACAGACTTTCCCAGTCTCTCAGAGTGGCTTGGCTTGTGAGACTATGTACCTTAATGGATAAGAGCTACAAAGCCCCTGTGATTGATCTTTTCTTCCCTATCCTGTTGGGAGCTTGGCTGCTGACAGCCAACCCTGGACCATAATGCTCCTGTCACTCACAACGCTGATTCAATTTACTCTCATTTCCTCGTGTCTGGATTCCATGGGCATAAAAAGGGATCACACAGCGGGATCAGTCCAGTGGCAAGTATGCCGGAGCATAAAGAAACGTGCTCAACCAGCCTATATAACCACTTGGGGAAAAAAAAAAAATAGGCCAAAACTATTGCTATGAAATGACATGACATGACACGGTAATACACGGCATGGCATGACATTTCTGTCACTCTCTTAAGCGTCTGCAATATCATGTGATGGGTGATAAAATCATCCTCTGAAACACATTTTCAATTGGGAATATCAGGTCATCATGGCATTCAGTTCTCCCTCGCATAATGCTAACATCACACCATGTCTAACACCGAGCTGTCCTACCTGTAAATATTTAACCATGCAGTTTGCTCTTACTGTCAATATTTTATTGATGCCAAATGGTTAAAGGTGTGGCATGGTTGATCTTCAAAGTGACATCGGGGTGAAACCGAGGGCACCAGCTGAGGCAAACGGTAAGGCAGACCGAGTTCTGTTTTTCACACAAATGCATGTATTATTCATTAAATGCATTGCATTTACCACTCTCATGGCATGCTGCTATACCAAAGTCACACAGCCATACATTCAAAATCAGGCTCTTCAATCCACCCTCAATGTCCAACTTATCTTGCCTAAGGCTTTCAAAATAAATGTGCTCCAGCTGGGGATGATTTAACTTATTTGTTTTTCAGTTCACCTCTTTGCCCTACTGGTATTTTTCTCTCCAAAAATTCATATCCACTTAGCTAAAGAGGTTTCATTACAGCCTCATCTAGGAAATAGTTTGCCCTTTAAAAGAGAACTAGTGCAGGAGTGGATGAAGGTGTGCTAAAATACACTTCCCCTCGCCTCCTGTTTCACAGAGCATGGGAACATTTGCATAATATTTCTCTAGCCAATCTGGGGCTGTGATTTGGTGGAGGTCCTGCTTCGTGAAGACTATGGCAAGTGAAGTGTGAAATAAAGCAGCAGATGAGACCTTGTTCTCTCATGGCATGGAGAAGGCAGACGGAGATTACGAACAAGAGGACCGAGCGCTTGTGAGCCACTGATTGTCATGGTGGTAACAGGAGCACAGGCAGAGTAAACATGTAGGCATGAATTTCTGTCCTTGAAACATAAAAAGAAATGAGAATTGATTTCAGTCTGGTTCATCACTTAATCGCAAACGCATTCCGCCAAAGGGAGAAATGTCATCAGGTATGTGCTACTGTATGATGATGGCACTGCAAGACTCATGAGGATAACTGCAAACAATAAGTGAGAAGATTAAATTTAAAGAGGCGATAACATTTTCACTGCATGTAATTAATCTATTCAATGCACATGTCTTGCATAAACATTGTCAGAGACACTGCTCTACAAATAGTGTTATAACAATATGTTTATCCAACTGAACTGTATTAAATGAGTCATGAGGGAAATACTGAAATCTCAGCATAGTTGCACTGTGTGGTGTGATTTCTATGATTCACGCTTGAGGATCATGTACTACTAACTCATTAATTAGCTGCAGTCTCCTCAACTTAACCAGTGTACTTGAACTCATTCAAAAAGTGAGAACATTGTCTAGATAAGTGGAAAAGTCAGCAAGAGTTATATAGACGACATGTATACAGTACCAGAAAAGTAGACGATGAAGAACATAGTAACCACCAAAGTTACCATTTGCTGTATTTCTGATACAGAATTAGCTCAAATTAAATGTCATAATACTGGAGAGAGAGGGTGGGGATATGGAGTCTGATGATGACTCATTAAGTGATTAGACCACATACGTTCACTGTGAATGAAAATTATGATCCCCCGTCATTTGTTCTTCGAGTCGAGAGGCAGGGGTAGAGAGTTTCCAACAATGGCTAAGTGAGAGGGCCCCTTGGAGAGATGTTGCTCTGTAATTAGAGAGTCACTGGTATCAATCACCCTGCTGTGGCAGGCACATTTTTTATCATCAATTACCTTGAACATTTTGGACGCCGATCAGACGAGACCCGTCTTAAAACCCACTGCCGAGCTGTCATTGACACTAATGGAATTTTAAATCTTCCCTCACAGCGGAGTTCTACTTAAGTGCAAGTCCCAATTACGGAGAGGGTAATTTAGCTAATCTCCAAGGAGGCGACGATAGGCTGCAATCAATATCAAAATATGTGCCTTGCTTAGGAGCGAGCAATTTCCTTCCCTTCTGACACGTCAGGTTGCCACTTTGGAATTCAGAGCAAACCACCAAAGGACAGATTACCTCTACCTTGGAAAATATAAAATCAACTATGTTTTCTGTTACTGTTTCTATTACTGTTTTTTTAATGTTTTACTTTAAGGCAAGGAGTCAACCATATACCAGAAAATTCACTCAGCAAAAACCTATTGCTATATGATAATAACAAAATTTTAAAAAATTAGACCGTTTTTTAAAATAAATGTAATCGAGATATGTATAATGTATAACTTTTGGGAGTGAAATTTGATAGGCCTATCAGTTTGGTTGCTATTTAATTCCTCTTATTTCTCAACATGACAAGCCACTGTAGAGCTTCACTCTATGAATAGAAGCCATATCATCTCTCATCTCTATTTCTGTTCACCTCTTAAATTTTACATTAGACTGTTTTGACTTGAATGTATGAATGGCTCTCCCTCTCCCAACAGATTTTGACCTTTCTAATCAATAACTTCGGACAATACGATGAGTTATGAACGTGCTCTGCTTCTCTCTGTAATGCTGAGCTTTTAATGAGTGACTCCAGCCCCGTTTTGCTGTCCCAAACAGTGTATAACTGATAATCAGATAGATTAACCTCTATTAAAACTCCCTTAGCAAGACCTGTTCTTGCACACACACACACACACACACACACACACACACATTGCCAAGACCGACAAAAATGTCAGAATTTCAAAGCAGTCTTGTG
This sequence comes from Rondeletia loricata, assembly GCA_900302605.1. Taxonomy (NCBI): domain Eukaryota; kingdom Metazoa; phylum Chordata; class Actinopteri; order Beryciformes; family Rondeletiidae; genus Rondeletia; species Rondeletia loricata. The sequence continues at coordinate 529 of OMLI01075071.1, read as the reverse complement.
TGGATAAGGCAGGCAATAGAAAAGGAATAGATTTTTTGGTCTAAGACAGGGATACTCAACTTGCTTTGCCCAGGGGCCACTTTTGAAAAATGACAGGAGGCCGGGGGCCAGTTAATAAAAAAAGTTTTTTTTGTTTGTTTTTTACTTTCCATGTACAAGCCCCGACCTTAATACTTTTGGTTGTTCTATCACCAGATAGTTGTCACATGTTTGCAATGTATGTTATTTCAAAAATGGCAATAAAATTACCAATCATAAAAAGGTGTATAACTCATCTTTATCTTTCTGTGAAATTCTTTATTTTCTAATCAAATTACTGAACACTTCCAGGGTTTTTCCTCGCTCAAAATGAGGCGGAGGTGGTGCCAGTGTCTTTGAATATTGGGGGGGGACCCATGAAGGGGGGGTCTGGGGGTCCTCAAACGAGCGTCAAACACTTCATTTCCTGCATTCTGGTGAATTTTTCTGCACCAATTTGTGCCTTTTCTGCAACAATTTATGGTGGAAATGTCATTATAAGTAAAACACA
>OMLI01075063.1:5759-20462 GCA_900302605.1 Rondeletia loricata | reverse complement strand
CCCCTATATCAGCCAATCGCTGTGGGCATTCTGAGTAAGCTCGTTCATGAGATGCAACGTCATCCATAGCAACGACGTTAACCCCGCCCTCACTCTTAGCTTAAGAGTTCTCCGACTTCCTTACTAGGAGTTTTTTCATATTTGCAGGGCGCCAACCTGCTCAACGGGAGCAATTAGTTAGGTGTCTTGCTCAAGGACACTATGGCAGATTTGTTCCCCAGGAGGAGCTGGATTAAAACCACCAACCTTTCGGTTGGTCGACCTCCTGAGCCAATGTCACGTTCGTGCTCGTATCACGCACACACCCACCTGCTCAGCCAGAGTTGAATTGTCTTAAACTTTTTGACATATTTATAACATTTATTTGTAAGGGACCATGTACAATGTTAAACATAAATGTTACCATTTGATGTATTGTACCAGATTTCGCTTAGAGCAAATTTCCATCTGCAGTCCCATGGCAGGTTACAATTAAAAACATACATGTATACAATCCGCACAAATACAAACACACAACACTAACACATTATAAACACTAGAAACTGAAGTGTACACATTTTTAAAACCAGTGCAAAGTGCATGTACTGTAAGAATTAAAGGGATAGTGCACCCATTTAAACATTTTTTTTGATATTATTTAACTGAGCACCAAAGTAGTATGTAGGACTGTTCAGATTTTTTCCTGCTGGCCTCACTGTACAGGATTGGACCAATGCTAACAATTAGCATGTTGCCATTGGGCAAACTGTCCCCCCTGCTAGCCTTCTTTAAAATAACCATCTAAATCCACTCAAATAAGGTTTAACAGCACATTTACAAGTGTTGCGGTTGGAAACGAAAATGCACATATGATTACGGAATACACAAGGACGATATTTTCGCTAAAATTGCTGTTCATGACTCTGCCGTTTCAGCTTCCAACTTGGGCAGTCTGCCCAATGGCAACATGCTAATTGTTAGCATTGGTCCAATCCAGTACAGCTAGAACAGTGCGACCAGGATAAAATCTGAACAGTCCTACGTACTACTTTGGGGCTCAGTTAATTAAGATCAAAATTTTTTAAATGGGTGCACTATCCCTTTAAGCTTGTATCATTTGTTAAGACATTTGGTAAATATCTTAATGTGCAGGTATCCTTTATGGAGAATGTTTTATCATCAGTGATGTAAGAACTAAATGTGCTCCACTTTTCTCTTTGCTCCTCTTGGCACTCTGTAATGAAGAACCCTGCGGGCAAGGGTGCTGGCCTGAATGTGACTGTAGATATCGAGGTAAAGGGATGGTTGTATGATAAATCTAACCATAGCCACTTGGAAAATAAGAGGACAAGCATTTTATGATATTAACCTTTTGGTACTTCATCAGTTTTCATCTTAAACCTAGATGGAAATATAAACAATAAGAAATATTGTGGAATTTAAAAATGTTAAAAAGCTTAGTGTGTGAGTGTGTGTGAGAGAGAGAGTCAGGAGAAAATGCTTATTAACACAAACCAAACTACTGGGCATAGAGAAAATGTGTACATGCATGTATTGCAGTTTTAACAACTATTGCAGTATTAAAGGATAAGTTCGCTATTTTGGACCTTAGACCTTATTCGCGGACTGTCTACCATGAACCTGACACATAGAGACCATAATTTCACTGATCTGTTCAATATTGATCTTTTTACAGTTTTCCTGCAGGCCCTCACTGGGCTAGAAGTCTATGGGGCAATCCTAAATGCTTTGGAAAAACTACGATAAATGTGCTTTTCTGAGACGGGAAGCTCAGGGTGTATTCTTACAGGTCTCAGTATATAGTAGCCTACGTTGCTGCAGGTAAACAAACGCAGACTGCTCACTTATATACAGTTTTGTAAACACCGCCCCGCCGCATAGTCCTCCGCGGGAGCAAAAACGATGTTCCGATTGCAATACATTTCACAGGAGAGCATACTGAGACCGGTAAGAATACACCCTGAGCTTCCCGTCTTGGAAAAGCACATTTATCGTAGTTTTTACAAAGCATTTACGATTGCCCCAGTGAGAGCCTGCAGGAAAACTGTAAAAAGCTCAATACTGAACCGATCAGTGAAATTATGGGCTCTATGTGTCAGGTTCATGGTAGAAAGTCCGCAAATATGGTCTAAAGTCCAAAATAGCGAACTTATCCTTTAACAATACACATGCATCATTGTTGTTGAACGTTTAAAGGTCTGCCTGTGTAGGTATTCTTTAATGACATTTTATTGTCTCTGCTATGTTACGCAGTGGATAAAAGACTGATATGTACCACTTTCTTCCCGATTCTCTCAGCGTACTGTAATGAAGACGCCTGTAGGCAAGGGTGGTGGCCTAAATGTGACTCTGGATATTGAGGTAAAGGGTGGTATGGTAGATATAATATAACTACATGATGCATGAGATGGCAATAATTTTATGGTCTTTTGGTACATGTATTTCAACATTTTCTGTCGTAAACCTAGGTAGAAATATAACTGATCAGTTTCTCATCAGAATTCAAGTAATGCTTCAAAATGCATATTTTGTCCTCCCCTGCAGCAATCTCCTCAGTCATACAGCATCACTCCAAAGGGGGGCAACAAACCTGTTGTTTTGAGCAAAAATCCTGAGGATTATGGGATGGACCAAAATAGTGATGACTCTACTGATGATGAGTCCGATCCAAGGAAACCAATACCATCGTGGGCAGAAGGTATGCCTGATTGATGACAGATACATGTCTGTTCAGTCTTCACAATGTATCTGATTCTGAACTGCTGTAATCTGGTTCATTTTACTCGTACACACTTTTAACGCGTGAGGGGTCATATGGTTCTATCTGCCTTTTTTGTAATCAAAATTGAGTTAGTCACATATTCATGATCTTTGAATGTTACTTTATGCTTGTGTGGTGTTTTATTTTTTAAAGAACCCTTTGGGGTTAAATATTTAAAAAAGATAGAATGTACATAACAGTTTTGCTAGATGGGATGCTCAGTATCTCAGAACGGCACTCTACGCAGATAGAACCTTATAATTCCAAGCTCATGATGGTGTAGTCTGTATATTCAGGCATCATGGTTAAATTAAACTTTTTTTTTTCTCTCTCGTCAAGGTCACAATCTGCAGCAGGTCATCATGAAACAGTACTTCAATCCTCCCGATTTAGACTCGTTCTTCGGAGCGATTGAACCACCAAAGCTGGAGAACATCTTTTATAAGAGCAAACCTCGCTATTTCAAACGCACCAGCTCTGCAGTTTGGCACTCACCACCTCGAATTGGAAACCACTTTTAAACATTGGGAATGGGGTCAGGGTTTTCATGTAATGTCCTCTTTTATTCTCTCAAAGTTTTTTGTATAAAGTTTAATATCTGTCTTCAATAAAGTAGTGTTCCTTGGAATGGGATTTTAAGCATTTGGAATATTTGTAAAATACTATTATGGGTTTAGGTGATAAATATATGTAAATTGATGCTTTACTCTTGTATTATTTGTAAACGTCAGAACAAAATGGGCCTGTATAATCACTTAGTGTGATCTGAAAGATGTAAAGATTTTTTTTAAATAGATTGTAGATTTTAACATTTATTGTGTTTTTGAATTGAAATGTCTAGAATTTCCCTTCTTGACTATCTAAAAAAAAAAATGTAAGTGGTGAAGGCTAAAACATGAAATGAGAGCAAGTTTGTGTTCATAACATATTTAGGGCTAATCGTTTCAGAAGGATACCGGATCAGCAAAACTACTAGTCACTATAGGAATATCATGATTATTATAGTGATACCATAGGAGTTAAAAACTAATGTAAAGTACCACAGACACACTATAAGTCCCTATGGAAACAGGATTCTCCTATGACAGGTCAGTGAGTGGTTAAGGGCCTGTCTGTGTGACACACGTACCTGCAATGTTATCAAGTAAAGCCCATCGCATCAGCATAATAAAGCTATAGATATTGGGGAATGCACGTTGTCCTTTTTGTGTTGATATTGGGAGATTTTAACATTTTACATAGCTTAAAAAGGACACGGTGCACAGTAGCTGTCGGTGAAAAGAGTTAGAAAACAGCTTTTTTATTTTATTAATTTATAACAACTACATTAGTCGGCTTTGAAAGGCATCGTGTTTAACATTACAACTTTTCTGGAAAAAAAACACCCCAAACAAACTGGAAGTTTAGTATGTTCTGCGTTTGAGGTCTGCACGAGACAAGTATGGAATGTTCAGTAAAAAGATCCTTAAGGTTTCTAGGTCGCACAAGTAACCATGTTTTAACACGATAACTTTGGGTCTCATACATAAGCGCACCAGCCAAATGACCATTCAGTAGTTTGGATTTTAAATAATCCCGTCCCTTTAAGTTGTGTGGGAGGTACTAACTTACTACTATCACGTTACGTTCAGGGCAGGCCGGCCTGTGGGCTCTGCTCGGCCCAGAGCCGTTCCTGGGGACTTGGTATCATGCGCTGGGTGAGCAGCTTTCGTTCAAATGAATGGGCGGCCATTTCCCCGTTTGTCCTCCTTGTTCTAGACTCAAGTTCTGTAAACGCTTCGCTCAAGGCGGAGATCTCCGATTGTCTGGTATCGCGAGACTACTTCGAGCCAGTCAACTTTTATAGTTGGAGGTTTGACAGACATCACGTTACCAGAGTTACAGACATTTGTGCAAAGCGGAATCGAGAATCGGGAAACCAGGTACGCTTGCAAACAAAATTGAATGTCAAATTGTCTAGCTTGTAACATATATTAACTTAGTTGTCTTATGGAATTGAAGATTATGCACTTATGGAGCTAGCTTCAAGCTAGCGTTGTGTTGCAAGTCTTTGTCTAACCATCGACCACCAGAGCCAGTGTTATTACCAACGCTCATTTTTAGCGTTAATTCATTTCGTGTTTAGCATCATTAGCCTTCATGTTAGCCAGCATTGTCATCACACTAGCTACAATCGACCTACTTTTCCTTATGCAAGCTAACGTCTGTAAACACACTCAGCCACGTGGTGTTACGCTTTATGAAAGTGTTGTCTTGAAACTTATTTTGACTTTGTAGAGGATTTTGTGGTATAACGCTAATTGGTTTCTACAATTTAACATTTGCTACTGCAATTTTAAGACAGAACATACTAACAAAAGTGAATCCAGTCAGTGGCAAAGTGAGGGGCACGGACTATCCAGCAAACACTGAGTTATGTTAAGTAATGTTAACAAGTTAGCATTGGTCAAAGGACAGAAAAGATAGTTACACCCCTGGGTGCAGGCTGAAGGTGACATGCATCATAGCGCCCCTACAGAGAGAGCTCAGACATAGATATTGTGAATTTTGGACTTAATCATCATCATCTTGTACTACCTTATGGTTAGGTATATTGGTTAACTATTACGTTGGAATAATAAAGCAGTTGCTATCACATTTGGTTCCTCGCTTATTTAGTAATAAACATCTCAGCATGCTTTGGTTTGTGTATAAAGATGCTCTGTAGGCCGCCTGTTGTTTTGGCTAGCAAGGCCAGCAAAAGAGATCTCAGAGTTTTTGATGATCAGTTAGCAGGAGTGACAGTGACACTGGCTGTTCACCTCGCTGATGTCTCATGAGGAACAGTGGTTAAGGTGATGTTGGCATGGATGCTGGCCGGGGGAAGGCATCAGCTAGTGACAGCTGTGGTCAAACGTGCATATGCCTTGACAGTGGCCATGCAGTGATTCAAGATGCAAGGCAATACAGACAAACTCTGAATCAACTGATTGCAAATACCAATCTAGGGCGCAAACATTACGTTTCATTAACAGACGTGATTATAGTGGGGTTGCGGTGCAGATTGTAGAATCTAGGCAGACTTTGCCAACGTTGAAGCAGTGCTGGTAGTTTGTGGTGGTCCGCCTTATAAGAATTTATGTTGATATTTTTATTTTAGCAGTTACCTGTAATTATCTTTTGTTTGTATACATCATGTGCCTAGCCAGCATTGTGTTGCCTTAAAATTTGACCATTAGAAAACTGCCATGCAAAAATGTTTGACCTCTTTATTTTGTTTATACAGAAACATGAGTTCGCAAATCCGGCAAAACTTTCACCAGGACTGTGAGGCTGCCATTAACCGACAGATAAACCTTGAACTGTATGCCTCCTACGTGTATCTGTCTATGGTAAGAAATGTTGTCTAACCAGCAGTGCAATCTGGATCTATTCTACTAAGAGATATACTATATATATATATATATGTGTTCTATTTTGTGTCCTTTATTATTCTAAGACTAAAGGCAGTTTTAGTGACAAAAATATTTTCCTTCCTTTTTTTGTCTTGTGTTTTTAGGCATACTATTTTGATAGGGATGATAAGTCCCTACCGAATTTTGCAAAGTTCTTTCGCACGCAGTCCAAAGAGGAGCGTGAGCATGCAGAGAACTTGATGAGTCTGCAGAACCAGCGGGGAGGAAAGATCTTTCTGCAAGACATCAGGGTATAAGGATACTTTCACCACTGAGTTAACAGTGTTGGTGTGTTCGCACCATTCTGCCACCATTCAAGGGGCCAAAACTGTCTGGAACAACTTGAAACTCCACCCACCTCAATATAAGTCAATGGGACCAAGGCCCATTTTCTATGTAGAAATATAAAGTCTGATTTTATTTGTTTAATTTTATATTAAAGACTGAATTTATAGTAGCAATAGCTGATTTCATTTCCCCTTATAGTGATACTTTAAAAAATAATTGTGCCATTAGGAAGGTATTTGCTTGAATTTCAGAGCGTGTAGGGGGCGTGTCTGTTTAAACCTGTTCTTGGCAATGACGATGGCTCCGGGCTACACACGGGTGTGCTTTATGATCATGTAAGGCAATATGGACTAGCTTTTCCTGCAGTTGTAGGCTTCAGCCTTGCTCCACCCTTTTACTCTCTTTAGTTCTGTTTAATTTGTCAAAATTTACATATTAATGAACACTAAAGCCCGTAGCCACTTCGTGACAAATGAGTGCTCCACAGACCTGTAGGTTTATTTTTGCCATCATTGTTGATTCAAAATAGTTTATGTCAATTATCTCTACTGCCTGAAATATGCTTGAAAACAAATAAGTTGTTGAAATAAGGTGGGAACTCTTTCCAAGAGTGTGGTGTCTGTGGAACCAGCTGTATATGTGTGTTAGACCACCAGTCTGTCATCTGCTCTTTGATGATAAGAGTAAATGTGAAACTCGCCCATCCTTTTTGCATGGCTCTCATTCAATACCAGCAGTGATGTATGGCAAAACTGCTATTTCACTTACAACTCTTCTCCTATGGGAAGCAGTAGTGAAATTCCTGTTTGAAAAATCATTTTATACAGATAGATTTTTTATTATTTTTTTAATCATTTATCATTTAATGAAAATTTTTATTTATTGAATTGGGACGGTGCACATTAATCAACATTTCAGCATTACACATCAATGTAAATGTGGCGGAATTAGCACAATTGCTCAATTTAATCCGTAGTCCCAAGGCAGGTACTCACAAAAACACGAAACAGACCTCACAATTACAAAAGACAGTATTACAATAAAAAGTTACATACAGTAAAACTTTAAATTGCACAATGAACCGAAAGCCCCCGGGAACGGGCACCAGAGGAGGAAACGGATATTATGTGTGGGTACATAACTGGTTTGTTTGTAACCAGTGGTTGAGAATTTAAAAAAAAAAGTTAAATAGTTGTCACAGTCACTGATGTGTGCTGGTAACTTGTTCCAGGAATGTGTGCCTCTTACAGACACCACCATTTGACTGAATTTAGTCCTACGCCTAGGTACATTACAGTCTCCCCTAGTTAGCGCTCTGGTATTTATCCCATTATTGTGTTTTTCTGGATGAAATCATTTAACGGTGGGGGGGCAAGCCCATTTAAAACGTAAAAAATAAGACAAACATCCATGAAAGTTTGGTCACTGTCCATGTTGAAAATATTAAACTTATTTATGATATTGCAATAATGGAAATGAAGAGGTTTCCTATCCAAAATTTTGACTGTCTTCTTGAAGAGAGACTTGATGGGGTTTAACGTGCTTGCTGTTGTGTGTGACCAGGTTGTATAGCAGTAAGTTATGTGAGAAAATATCATGGCGTGCATATAAGCTTGTGGAACCCCAACTGAGCAGCTGAGGTAAGGTGATTGTGCGTTTCCTATCATGAAATATTTATTGTTTATTACAGAAACCTGAGAGGGACGAGTGGGGGAGTGGCGTGGAGGCCTTGGAGTGTGCCTTGCAGCTAGAGAAATGTGTAAACCAATCCCTGCTGGACCTGCACAAAATGGCCTCTGAACACAATGATCCTCATGTAAGCAGTACACAAAGAGAAGATACCTGCCATTCGGAAGATCTGATAATATAATAAATATAATATGATAATATAATAAATATTAACCGTACATTTTTCCTCCCTTTTCCACAGATGTGTGACTTCATTGAGACACATTACCTGGATGAGCAGGTCAAATCTATCAAAGAACTTGGTGACTGGATCAACAACTTGCGGCACATGGGAGCACCTCAGAATGGCATGGCTGAGTACCTCTTCGACAAACACACCATGGGTGGGGAGAGCAGTTAAACAATGCACTTCTGTGGCGCTTATGGTCATCCCGCTCACCTTTGCATGACTGCCTGTCCCTATGCCTGCCATATATTGCATATACTACATATTAGCTGGCAACCAAAACGCATTATGTGCAAAACCATAGCCATAGATTTTTTAGCAAAAATAAAGACTAACTGTCTCACCTAGAATTATTCACAAGGTTTGTTTTGTGTTCACACACCCTCGGATATATTTGTTCTGATCTTTCAATGTTCTTGTATCTTGTTGGGCAAAACAACAAAATGTAATGTATTTGTATTTAAATATTTGCATCTGTTTGAGCAATGTATAATAATTAATTCAAAATGAATTTTGAACCACCTGGAAGTGTAGCCATTAAATACTGAGTGGTTCCTTTAAATGGGTCAGTTTTATGAGTTGAAGTGGACATGTGTTGCAAGTGAACTGCATTTTTCTTTGTTGACTGTAGACTGGTTCCTTTAAATGAGTCATAATGTTAAGTTATCTGAACACTGATCTGGATGAGCAGGTCAAATCCATCAAAACACGTGTTTCTGCAACTATTCGCTGGGTGGACAGGATCCCTTTTTTCACTGTATAGCCTCAATTGCTATATATTTTATGAAAATTGGTGTGGAATTGTGAATTTGAGTTGTACATATCTCTTGTGTAACTATCATGAAATATAGTAATAAACGTATATTAAATTAAATCATGTCAGGTTTTACTTTTTATTGAGGGCTTCAGAGCATCCTTGAAAAAGGTTTCCTGGATCGTCAAGGTTGTTAAACCTCAAATATGGTGGAAATGAAAAAAGAAGCATAACGTGATACTTAATATTTATTAAAGAGGAGTGTGCCTTAATGGAAACAATACTAAGAAGACAACTGAGAGAATATACACATTTTGGGTCCTTGTCGCTGTGTTTCAGAGAGAACTGGAAACCACACTTTCTAATTTCCCCTTCAAATGTTGACGGTTAAATCCCATAAGGTGCTTTTTACATCATAAGTATGTTAATTGTTCTGTAAGCGCCTACCAGGAAGTAGAGATCAACTCAGTGTTTGCAAAAGATACTTTTGATTGTGTGTAAGGGCTCCATGACTTATTGACTAGAATACATTTCAAGTAGAATATATTTCATTCTCAAGGACCTTGCCAATGTGAAAAATGTTCAGCAAACAGACATGCCATGTGTGACAGATAACAAACAGTACATCACACTCCTCTCTCAGTCCTGCTCCCTTCCTCCAGCAGCCTTGTTCACCCCACTATCCACTAAAACTCCCAGCAGGTCCCCCTCAGCCAACGAGATTCCTGAATCATTGGGTGAGTGTTGCTTATTGGCTTCTTGCTGAGATGACCCCGAAGTGGAAACTGTGTTCATGTTATTGCTCAGCCCTCCATTCGTACCCCCATTACTTGCTCGCATGCTGGTGCTGAAATTCCCGTGGTTAGTGAAGTTGCTGTGACTTGTTCCATTGCAGAGACTGGCCGTAGTGTTGGTGCTGGTGGTGCTTGTTGCAGTAATGCTGGTAGAGCTGTTACTGGGATTACTGGGATTTGCTGCTGCAGTGCGAGAGGGAGGAGTAAACGAGAACACCCTTTCCCCTACACTTGCCACCCCCCGAGCACTTGGGGGTCCAGGCTGGCTGTCAGCTGATGGCAGGGTATCCAGAGTAAGGCGAGGACGCGGAGGGCGGCGGGACAGCAGGCCGTGCCCAGGTCTGAGTTTAGATATTGGGCAGAGCTCAGGAGCAGGGTCAGGGAAGGAGAAGGCAGGGACACTAGGTACCTCGCCGTCTTCACCCAGCCAGGGGAAAGCAGAGGACGGCGGTGGGGGGATGTGGTTGGGGGTGTCTGGAGGCAGCAACTGAGAGCCCACCATTGGAGGTGCCAGGGAGCTGTAGCTGCGGTCCCAGTCACTCTGCGGTCGCCGGGTGGGCCGAGGGCGGGGCACAGCAGGGGGCATGCAATGGATTGGTGTTTGTGGGCAGCTGTAGAAACCAGGCCTCTCATACAAGGGCATGGAGGAGAAGGCATAGTCTGGATCTCGCTCATGATTAGGGGGCTGACGGATTTGGCTTGGCGTTGATGGTGCCTCTGGGTGCAGGTAAAGAGGGAAGCGGCTTAGTGGAGCCCCAGGGCGGTGGCGCAGGAGAGAGACCCGGGACGAGCGAGGAAAGCTAGGGGAGTGGACACCTAGAAGCCGACCCAGCCCTCCCAGCAGCGGAGTGGAGTAGTTGGCTTCCTCATGTTCCTTGATCTGCTCCAGATTGAACTGAAACTCCATCTCCTCCTTGGGCACACTGGTTTAGAGAAGTGATAGTTAGCTACTGTTAGCTAGCACCTATAACGATTGATTGTGTACAAGTAAAAAAATATTATCTAACCTAATATCCAGAGCTGAGCCCATAAAGGAGGGCTTGCGGTGCTCAGCACTGGCTGCAGTATAGGGAGGCTGGGGCTCAGATTCATTCCAGTACTTATCCCTCTCAACCAGTGGCAGGCTGTCATACATCTCGTCCACAGACAATAAGGACACCTAGGAGACAATGTAAAGGACAGCAGGTAGAACAAGGCAGTCACTATTTACACTTGATGAAGCAGTGGCAAATAGTTTGGTTTGGATCCAAACCTGTAAATTGCGATCAACTAGCCAGTTGGTTTCAAAGTCATCATCATCTTCACCAAAAGGATTTATAAGTTGCTCAGCCACCTGAGACCATGAAGAGAAAATGCCAACACAGTCAGGCTCACTAATGGACAAATGGATTACATTTCTTGAACATCACCAAGCAGCACAAATGTGATTGAATCATATAATAATTCTGCTTCGTCTCACCTTAAGCCAGCCAACATAGAAGAAGAACTGCAACAGGGTGAAAACAGGCAGGTAGAAGTCCAGATCATGACCAGGGTAACCTTGGGCTGGATCCAAGAACTGACGACCAATCAGACAAGCCAGGAAGAAACTATAGACAGCCACTGTCACCACCTAATTGAAAGACACTATTCAAGTCTGATAGCGGTTTACAGCTAACTCTGAGAAAAACTATTTCCATTGCGAAATCTGGTGTAAGATGGTTTTGTTGTATTTTTGCTGATTGCTTGTTTGTCTGTGGGTCAAATTGCACATTTTGATCAGGTTGAGTTAATTATTTCAGTTACATGAAGAATGTTGGAGGACACAAAATTGGATATTTTATAATGGGAAATATGTGAGAGAAGACCAGTGATATTAGCAAAGTGTCATTATCATTAGCAATGTTATAGCTTATTTAATAATCATTTCCCATTTGATCACTACCTGAAAACTACTAAGCTTATTATGTTTACTACTAAGCTATCTATTACTATCACTACAAAATATATCAACAAAACCTGAGTATAGACAAGAGGCAGGCTGATCCAGTCATAACCATACAGCTTCATACACTTTGTCCGTAAACTATTCAACTCCTAAACAGAGAAGAAAAAGCAGGACATGCAACACTGTGATAAAAAACATGGTACCAATGTAAAATTGTGTAAAAGAGATTATGTTCATCCCCTTATAACCTGGAAACAGACGAACATGCAGACCTACAGTGAGAATGGCTGTGAGTGCAACATCATTGTTGATGCAGCCCTCGGTCCGTGCTCGTAGAGCGAGGCTGACGAACCACATGCAAGGAACCCAGAACTTATTATGAGGGGAAGGCAAGTCCTCCAGGTGCCTCAGCTCCTCTGGTGTCATCAGACCTGAGAGGGAGAGACACAGCTTGGGGAAGATAGGATCCAAAACTCTCCTTTGGAAATGAGTTGACATAAAGAGAGAAAGCACTCTTATTGTGAACTGGAGGTGTTTGTGTATACAGTCCTGGTCAGCTGCCACAGCGGGTGAGGAGAACTCCGTTTATAATCTCAGCTATTGCATCACCAAGTACCGCCATGTACAAAGAGTCAGAGATCAACCATGCCAGATGGAAATTGAGTCAGAAGCTGGTTCAGAAGCAGCACTTCACTAAGTTTCTTCTGGCTATTCAAGACCTTCGAGGGGTACAGTCAGTGAGAGTATGGGCTTTGGACTGTCTGCACACTTTGGGCGCCTCTGTGATAAGACTGGTAGGACTAAGAGCAGTGAGCTCTGCTGTGGTGCCACACCGTACCTGCCTGCACCAGATGCTCCATGGTGGGAAACCTCTTATAGACTGCTGTGCTGACAGAGCGGTAGATGAGCACACCAGAGAGGTTGGCATATCGCATGAGAGTTCGACGGGTCAACCTGGCAGCCTCGTCGGCACCTCGGACATGCCCACCCACCAACACTGCCAAGCGGTCTGGCCAGGGTACACTCTCAAACTGGCCCCACCAGCGGGACACCACTAAGGTCACATAGAAACCTGGCAAAAATTTTAAATGTAAAGAATTAGATGTAAACCTCCAGGGATGGTTTCCAGGAACACAGTCTTAGATTAAGCCTAAAAGATCAACTATTCCCCAGTTTTTGATTAAGTTTAATTATCTGTGTCAATAACTGCCCCAAAGATAATTTGGGTCTAAAAAAAAACAAAAAACACTACACTTTTGTTAACTTCATTGAGAAGATGTTTGCAATTAAGGACCATTGTGAAAAAGGAGGAGAGTAACTGAGAGCTTACAAGGAGTGAAACAATCAGCCCCAACTCACCCAGCACAAAGGACACAGGGATGAGCTCTGCATAGCGGTCACAGTATATGGAGAGTTTCTCAAACAACCTCTTCTGATCATCATTTAGCACAAACCTGGTGAAGGAAACATCTGTTGAGTCACTTCCATCACAACTGAAAATAGTGAGGAGAACCTACAACTAAAAGATACACCAGACTTTCTTGACCAAGATAGCTTATGTGTTTTAGAAATGACACTAAAACGTCCTTTCTTCGTGGAACTGAATAGAGAATGAATGGCACTACTGTATATCTACAGACTGATGGACATGAACGATTAATATTGGGATTTACACTGTCTCCTCTAAGACAGTACCTATAAACAATACTGAAGAAGTAGTAGAGAACAGTGAAGATGATCAACTCTCTGTAAAGCAGCTTATAGATGCTGCCCTTCCAGCGCAGAAGCAGGTGAGCGAAGGTACCCAGACCTGCATCAGCAACCCTGCGTGAGTAGGTAATTGTCATTGTTGCTGCTTGCTGGCCAAGCTGGCGGACTGTGGCCTGACATGAAGAAACCTGTCTGGTGTTGTTATCAGTGCAGCTCCGATGTCACCGATCAGCCTGGATCTCATAAGGCCAACTTGATCACATATCTCAAATTAAAAAGCAAAACAAAACAGAAGTCAGTTACTTCAGATAAATTCACTACACATTATGTAATTCAAGGGTTTGGAAGTATACACTCCCATCTGCGTTCAGAGTACATTTGAGATATGGAGCTTTGGGCTTTCACAGCCCATATGGCTAAACTAATATAAATGTAGAATTTTTCCTTTTCTACACACTTAAATAAACATTTCCAAAAATCGAACTTAATCAAAGACATAACGGGATGGTTGTGGAGCTACAATATGTGAACAGCTTGTTTTTGACCAAAATGTCAGATGGTCATAAATTGACTAACACAATAATGTTAAGTTGCATTACTTACCCCTGAATACGAAAAGTAACGTCAGAGTGACTGCTCATCGTACTCACTGTGGCATTTGAAATGTGTGGCGACAGCCTCCATGGGGAATGTTGGAGAGAGGGAAGTAGGAAAGAAAAAGAGAGCAAGGGACTCCTACACCTCCGGTCACTTGATGTGTTAATCTGTTCCAGCAACAAAGCTGCATTGTGAGGCCAGATCCTGTTAATCTGAACAAATCTGAGGGCAACACAGCACCCACATTTAAACAAAGAGGTTGGTTAAGACATGAGCTCTATATAGATGTATTTAAATCATGGCTTTATCAAACCATATACATAATCTCAGCAATTTCTCTCTCTTTCTTTCTCTGTCTCTTACACACACACACACACACACAGTTCAGTACCCACCCATAGTGATGGTGGCTGGAGAGCTGCTCTCCCAATCTGTAGGAACCTGAAACACTGTAACTCCTCTGGAGGAGAAAGAGGGGGAGGAGAGGGAGGAGGAGGAAAAAGAGGAGTAGAAGGAGGAGGGG
>OMLI01075051.1:0-10464 GCA_900302605.1 Rondeletia loricata | reverse complement strand
ATATAAGTGGATATACTTTAGTGGCTTACCACTCTCTCTTACTCTCTCTCTCTCTCTCTCTCTCTCTCTCTCTCTCTCTCTCTCTCTCAGAGATGACTGGGTGCTGGTTGGACTCTGTTACCTATCAGACACCACGTTTCAGATCATGGCCGACATCAACGATCGGCAGAGCAACAGCTTTGACGACATCACGGACTACGGTACTGTGGCGTCCCTGGCGGATCTGGAGAAGAGACCGATGGAGAGGAAGTACTTCTTCGACCTCACCACCGGGTGAGAGAAGAGAACAAGTTGGAGTCCACCTGTCTGACTCGCCTCCAGTCTGGTTTTCCCCTCTTTCCCTGTGTCCCCTCCTCTTAGTCTTTCTTTTCATCTTATGTTTTTCTTTTACCCCTTTCACACACACATGACTTGGGAATATTACGATATGCCGTGCAAAAGCAGTCATGTTCACTTACTGTGTTCAGCGTGGCACACAATATGATACTCCAGACACAGAGTGAAGTGAACTTTCACAGCAAGCAGAGCAGAGTGACCCGGCTGGTGATCCTGATTTGCAGGATCGACTTACCAGGGTCGACCCCTTCACTCTGACGGTCGAACTGTGTATTTCCTGGGTCACCAGTCCGGTGTGAAACGGATATAAGGCTTTCTTTCCATACATTTTCGTCCTTCGTTCCTTTTTGTCACTCTGAGGCTACCCTCTTTCCTTCTGGGTATTAAACTCTCTGCCTTGTTTCTCTCCCTCCTTCCTGACCTTCCCATGTTCCTCCCATCACATCCAGCTTGTTATGGCTCTACCTTCGGGCCAGACACGGTCGTGACAGCCACAGCTACTGTTCAGTGAAAGGCTGTGAGAGAGTGAAGGTTATTGCCACCACGTCCTCCAAACAGACCTGTAACTGTACAGCCAAGGCCTACCCCAAGTACACCAAGACCCCCTCGGCGGTGGTCCCTATGCCAGCTCTCAACACACAGCCCTGCAAAGGCTGCGGTGCCAAACAGGTTCGTGTATTGCTACATTAAGCTGGTCGTGTCCTTAAATCTGAATGTGTTCAGCTGATAACGCAGCATGAGGAAAGCCACCGCTGTTGATCAGTGTAAACATTGGCTATTTCTAAAATTGTCAACCTGTGTGTTTGTGTCTCAGCTGGTGTTCTCCAGTGAGCCGTGGACCTCCTACCTCCAGACACAAATCAAGTCACTCAGCACCAAGGAACAGCAGAGTGGAGACAACAGCTCCTTTATCACTGTGAGTACAACAGGGCTCAAGTAAAACAACCACTCCTAAACACACGGTGTTGGTCTTTTCCTCTCATATGACTGGAACTAATCTGTGTTTTTCATTTACAGAGTTAATGGGTTTGCATTAAGCATGATATCTTTAGGACACATACATTACATGCTTTCACCTGTCTGTCTGTCTGTCTGTGTTTCCATGTCGTCTGCCAGGTGAATGAGGTGACCATGCCCTTCTCCCAGCCTGGGTATTTCCTGGTCTCTGTGGATGCCTGCTCTGGGAAAGTCACCAAGAAAACCTCCTTTGCCAGGATGGACGCCAAGATGGAACAGTATTTAAAAACTGGAATACCAAAGAGGTGAATCCAGGGAAAAGAGGAAGATAACTGCTCACACCAATACATTTGCTGATCTGACATGGTCAAAATATCAACAAATGAAACTTTTGGGATTTTAGTGGCTGTACAACATCACAGGATAGCAGAGTTTTGTGCATTGTTGCTTAATTTATTGAATTTGTCGCCTGAATAGGTCAGTCGTGCTCATGGCAACACGAGGTCAGCCAGAAGGCCTAGTTGGTGTTGCTCCGTATCTGGTCCCCTTTGGTATGGCTAAGCCTGCTGACCTGCACAGAAAAGGTTAGTGTCACGCTCTCTCTCTCTCTCTGGTTTACTGTAGGTCAGAGTGAATTCTCTGTCTTTTATTCACACTCTTATGGCTCCCTCTCTCACCTTAGAGAGTATGGCACTCTGGGGGTTCCAGGGTGGTTCTTCACCCCCTCCGTGGGTCTTTCTCCAGGCTGGGCAGGGGGACGAGGTCCTGGGGCTGCAGGAGCGCTACTTGCCCTTGGGTTTGGAGGCTTATGGCTGCCCGCCACCTGGAGCCCAAACACGCAAAGACCTGGAGCTGCTGAAAATAGCCACGGGACTACAGTGACCAATGTGAACTACACAACTTAACTACCCAAAACACACTTGCACACAGATACACATACACATACAACCAGCTGATGAATGTGAACTGCTGAACTTTTAATTTATTAACAATGGCAAGGATGTTTACCGATCTGAAGTGGAGAAGGGGTATTTTATTATGAGCGGGGTGAGTATTTTTGTGACTTTGTTTGTGTGTGTGTGCATATGTGTAAGTATGCCTTGGGGAGGACTGTTGAGTCAATGCACTTTCCTTTTAAACACACAACTTGCCTTATCAGCCAAAGTGATCGAACAGAGCATTGCAATAACTTTATTACATTTATCATGGTCAACAAAGAGAAAAAAAACCCAAAGCAACCTTTACATCTATCCTACTGAGCTTAATATTTATTATGCAGTAAATGAAAACTGAGAATGAATTTTATTGAATCTGAAAATGGAACAGAATGCATTAGATACACCCAGGCCAGAAGGACATTATGAAAATAAATGGCATTGTACCTGAAAATGAGACCGTGTTCGATTGGAACTGGAATTTAAACAAGATGGATTAGATATGCTCAGGTCAATGGGAAATTATGAAAATAAATGTCAGTGCATCTGAAAATGTAACAGTAATATTAGGCCAAAAATTTACATGGCGATACAGGGCCAGTGGGTTAAGTGTGTTAGCTGTCAAGAATATTTATTCTAAAACACCAAAATATTAATAAGTAACTAACTCATAACAAACCAAATTCATGTTAAGCATTAAATGGTTATGTAGACATACAATAGTTTTGCGGTGGCTTGAATTTCAAAGATATCTGGCTGTCTTGGTCGACCTGCTTTGTCTTTCCAATACCCAGAAATACCATCAAAGAGATGACATAATCACATCTGGAGACACTATGTAGCCCATTACTCTCTTTCCAATATTGTAACTATCCCCTGTTCCTCACACACATCCCTTGGCATTTTATTTTATGTGTGCAGCAACTGAATCTTAAACTGGAAAACCTCCTCTGATCATCGTGCAGCTGTGCAACAAAAGACTTAAGCACCTTTTATGGATTCCTACAAGGATTTACTGGATCTTTCGTCACATATTTATATTTGTCTCTTCACAGTCATGGTATCCCCAGTGCTAGCCGCATGGGCAGCACAGATAGTTGTTGTTTTTTTTCCTTCTTCTTTTCTTTTCTCTTTCCTCAAACAGAATTGAATGTTTGTTTTACCTTTCATCTGCCTCATTCGTGATCTTTTGGTGTGCATCATTGCCAAAATGAAGTGTTAAGATACAATACAGGGTGCTTTTTTGGAGGTGGTATCCTGAAGTTACAGTAGTGAGCAGGAAACATACAGATCATATACCAGCTGTAGGGCATAAGGCTTTATACTGAGACTTATAAAGACTTAAAAGGTGATTGGTTTTGAGCAGGGCTCCCCCACTGGGCAATGATAAGAACCTGTGCGTGTGTGTGTGTGTGCGTGTGTGTGCGTGTGTGTGTGTGTGTGTGTGTGTGTGTGCGTGTGTGTGCGTGTGTGTGTACGATTGACTATGTGAGATAGAGAGAGATCCTCTGGAGGACAAATACCTTGTTGCCTTTTAACCACTCTACTGTTGTAAAAAGAACAATACAAGACTGTTTCCATAAATTGCCTTTCGTTCACTTGATGCTTTGAAGATGCACAACCGGAGAGAGCTCTTAATCTTTTCAATTTGAAGTGAGCTTTGTAAATATGTTGTTTGATGTTATAACTCAATATGGAAATGTAATGGAAATGTCAAACAGGTTGTTTGTGGATAGTGTGTGTATTTACTGTTTGTGAGAAAGAGTGTCTTTTTTTGTCAATTGTTGAGTCCCTTGCAAGAATTTCTTAAGTAAATCCTTTCATCGTGGAAACTCAGCAATGTTTCTTATGAAATTGCCAAGTCAATAAACATTTATGCTTTGTGATAAAACCATATTTCATCATTTGCTTCTCATTACTACATTCGATTGTTTGTATTACAGTAGAGAATGGCCTCGCTAGAATTTGATTCATGCAAATGATTAATGGATTAAATTATCTACACGTATATTTGCCTTTTGCTTCAGTTATACAACCCCATCACTTGGGGGCAGCCTAGTATCTTTCAGGGAGTCCTGCCTTTAACTGTGAAATTCGTCTTAACACAAATCTCAACATCGTTATACTTCAGATGCTGATATGAAATGGGTTGTAAAATTAAACCGGTAGGTTACAGTAAAAATCTATGAAGTGATTAGAGGGAGAAAGAGAGCGGTGGGATTTCAACTGGGAAAGAGTCTGTGTAAGCCGGTGTGTAATGAAATAAACTGCCTTCCCCCCAGCCAAGAAAGCTTTTAGTACACTGACAAAATCACCATCAAACTGTAGCCTTGAAACAATTCACATTTTATTTCACCGTATCAGCAGCTAACATGGTAAGTGGACAGAGACATACTAAGTCACTGAGCAGATATATTTCATTTTAATGAGCCTCTGGAGACGACGATAACATCTTCAGTCAAAGATGTAAAGATGGCAATTATATAATGATGGAGGGGAGCTATCCACTACAAGGTAATTATGAATGAGGGACATTGCTTAAGTTACAGGACTAAAGGAAAAGCTTCCAGTAAGAAATTAAGAACGAAAGGGTTTTATTGCCCACGAGGCAATTTATCACAAAGTCAGCAGTCGAGGCTTAAAACAAACACACAGGAAGATGCAGATAAACGGACGTATAGAGGTTTATAGATTCAGGGGCCTGCCTCATAAAAATCATGGACAGTAAACAAACACTGCTGCTGATATACTGGTGCAGAACCCATCTTGTGTGTGTGTGTGTGTGTGTGTGCGTGTGCGTGTGTGTGTGTGTGGTGCATGTCTGCGAGGCCCTTCTTTTTTTTTAAACGTCATGGTCCAAAAATTCTTGTCCAGTCTTTACAGACTACAGTGTACCATATGGCTCAGACTGTGAATTTGCTTGTCCCTAAATGGTCACCAGGAAGACAGGGTGCTCCCACCCACTTTGCACCATTCTGGAAATGAGAGATGACAGATTGGCGTGACACGATTCACCAGCACAACGCTACAGATGAGGACAGCAGCGTCACCCAGGCGTCTGCCATAAGGGAAAGCCAGTGCTGAGATAACAACTGCTTCTCTCTCACTGTCCCCCCATTGATTCTCTGTGCAGAACACTGTCTTTCACATTCAAACTGGCATTCACATTGAGCTGTAGTGACTATAGGCAGCGAGTATAATATAATATAAGTTTTAGAACAATCGCATGAGATCTGCCGAGCCCACAACATGTTTCAAAAGCATATGGGGTGACATTTGTATCTTTTATTTTATTTATTTTTTTTTTATTTATAGCCATTGAATATTCTGTTTCTGTATCACGTGGACGGACTGTGAGAGTTTTTTTAAGGTTAAGTTTCAATTATGTAATACAAAGGCTTTTGAACTGTGCAAATGCAATTAGAGAAATGCCATGGCTAAAAATATGACACTGTAGTGTGTGCTGTGCTGGAGTGTGGGCGGTAGCCTTTAGCAATATATATTGTTTTTTTAGATGGTTATAGCAATACAGACAATCCACATTGTGGCACTTCAGTAGCTGCTACATCTTTTCTTTTTTCTTGACAGGCAACTGCTTCTGGATTCTTTTCCCCTTCTTTCTGCACCTTACTTCTGAGGTTGAAAAAGAGGAGTGAGACAGCCACAAGAGAAAGCGTGAGAAAAGAGAAACTAGAGACAAAACATGAACTATGATCTATTGAGAGGAGGCGTTGGCGAGGAGTGTTACCCCTTGCCCGCACCTGAGCACATCTACCATCTATTTTCCACAACACCCAGGCAAACCGATGTGCAACAGAGGCCCCATAGCAATATACAGCTGTAGCAAATTGGAAGGAATTACCACTACGTTTACTGCAGTGATTAATGCCTGCCTTGGATTAGTGGATTAGTTGCGTGTGTGTGTGTGTGTGCATAGAAATTAAATGTGTGCAACTCAGTGAATGTTCCTCTTTCATGTATTAGTCTTAGTAGTTTGCCTTGTCCAACCAAGAGCTTTGTAGCTCAACAGACATCAGCTTACTACATTCAATAAATAAATAAATGTATCCAGATTCACTCACCACACAGTACAATCGTTTCCACCATTCAGTCGTTTCAGCGGTTCCAGTGGATTCCCTGCTGATGCACGGTGATGGTGGTCCTGAATAATTAAACAATTCTGACAGCCATGTAGGGGTCCGTTTCCATGACAACCCTTCTCCCGGTGTCCTGACTGCCCCAGAGGAGTAACGTAAATCTCCCGTCAGCTTAATGTCACGGCAACAACAGCAAAGTGCCACACAACCTGTTGCAAACAAAACGCAGGCGAGTTAGGTAGTCAGTGGGAACTTCTGATTCGATGTCTGGGCCTCAGTTTGCCACTCAAAATCAGTGTGGTGCGTGGCCTGTGGCATTGATGATAACACAGGGAATCAGAGAGCGCTGAAGGGTACATATGCTGTCACGCCTCTAAAAGTGTTCTTTGTTTTGTTTTTGTGAGAAGAAAAATGAACTAGGATGGAACCAGCTTCGATTAGTTCTCGAGTAAAGTTACTGTGCATTAAAGGCCACAGGAGACAGCCAATAGCATATCAAACACAGCTTTATAGAAGTGGTTACAATTACAGTTCTGGCTGTGGACGACCTGGGGAAGTCCAAACTGACCACAAACTGCTTCAGTGCATCGTTATGAGTCAGTGGTGGGTGGGATTGTTTTAAGGTCACAGTGGGAATATTTTAATGATCTCCATAATCTTTTCTGACAATATGTTGACGCATCCACGGCTCTGAGAATGACACTCCCTCCACCACACACACACAAAACTCTATCTCCTTATCTCTCTCTCTCACTTACACACACAGACACACACACACACACACACATACACACAACACTACTCTAGTGAATTACCCTTTAACATCAAATACATCAGTTCCCCAGCCCATTAGACAGTGAATTAACCTTATCTACCTGTAGATGAAGAGGTATGGGTGTGACAGTTATAGCCTTGCCCCAGTCAGAGCCACTGCTAGGAAATATGCTTTGTACTTTCAACGCAGCGTGATACCAGCTTATCAGGCCCCAAGAAACTCAATAAAAATGGGATTATGACGCAGTTCCAGTTATTGTCAAAAGTGCTTATACCAGATTTTAATCATTCACTCAATATGTTGCTATTGGTGGTTGACGACTAACAGGGGCTTGAGGTGTTACAACACTAAACCCAGCATGAGATTTGAAAAGCCATACTTCCAGTACATATTCCCTAACTCACTGAGCCTCAACTGATCCGTGTATGCTGTAGTGGTGAAAGAGTGACACAGAGTTTGTTCAAACATAAGTCAACGGGCTTGAATCATTTAGTAAACTCAAACGTGAAATTATTCCACTTGTGTAACAAATAATGAAAGATCCTTTAATTTGGTTGAATTAAGTCTACATTTTGTTTTGGCTGTAAAGGGACCTTGATGAAGGCTATTACAGCTGAAATGTGTTGCTTTCAACAGAATTACATGTTTGTGTCAAGGTTGAGGATTTCTTGAAGACTTGGTTTTACAGTAATACAATTAAACACCTCTGAAGGTTGAATACTTTTAGTTTCTTTTCTGTACTCCTTATACACTGCCTTAGACCACCTAAATGTTGGTGGAGATAGAAGGAAAGCCAAGAATGTTCGGCAATCATGATGTTGATGATGATGATGATGATGATGATGATGATGACGATGATTATTTGTCTTATGCTGCTTGCCTGAAACTCTGCATCGACACCTGTTTGTTGTGCCTGTCAGTCTTATGTTTTTATGTCATGTTCTTTTTAATACTTGCTGTGAAACCAACCGTCCATTTGGGACAAATTAAGTTGAAACTTGAACTACAGTTACCAAACCATAATAATAATCATCATTCCCTTGACAAATGGCACCAGCTTTGCGTCTGCTGTGACCAGAGAACAGGCCCTGGGGCTGCTGCTCAGCTGAGCGGTATCGCTTGAGGCTGTCGCTGATACCTCTGATCCTGCAACTGAGCCAAAACCAATCTTCTGTCGACCCTAAGGACCCAGGCATATAGGATCACTGAGAGACTGTCTCTGTATTTAGCCTGTTGGGCAGAAGGCCTATCGTCAGAGGTATTGTTATCAGAAACTTCGTTTAAAACACTGTTGTGATAGTAATTTTTCAACTGACTGCCTCATGATGTGATTGATCGGCTCAGTGTGTGTGTGTGTGTGTGTGTGTGTGTGTGTGTGTGTGTGTGTGTGTGTCTGATAATGTTGTTTGTGTATTTAGGATTGTGTAATTGTGCGTTGTGGAGGGAGAGCTGTGCCTTTAGCCATAGATTTTCGGTGTCTTTAGAAAGAGAAACATCTTAATGTTCTCTGCTTTGGCACGATGTCTATGGAGTGCTTGCCCCTGAATCACAAACTAAACCCTAGGCCCTATGAACCCTTTAAAAAACACCTTGATATTAAAAGACTTACCATACAGCCAAAGGTTTAGACAAGATGTTAGTCTGTGTAGTCTGTAACCTATCCTGTCCTCTGTGATCTGTTTGTGTCCAGGACAGGACGTATGGAAATAAGTATGTGGGGTACGAGTTTCCACTGTTCCCAAACTCCAAAAAATATTCCATCTCTCCTCTACTACCTCCTCCTTTTCGCTGTGATCTGGAAACCAGTGTTCATGAAATCTTGTTGTCTGCTATCCCATCTCCTTTGGCGGAGTAATCTCAAGTATACGCTGATTGTTTGACATGTGCCCAGTTACACCTAATCAGATGTGAAATTATTTCACCATCAATTAGGAGAAAAGCACAACTTTTAGGATGCTAAATATTGATGAAAAATAGAAACATTCAACATTCACTTATTCAAATGTTAATGACAAACCGTGAGATGAGGTCATTACATCAATTTCGTGTCATCGCTGAAGCTGAAACTGTGCAAACATTGCTCAGACATTTTCTCCTCCTTTCTTTCTCTCTGCACTTTTCCTCCCTTCAGGACCGTATGGTTGGATCTAAACATTCAGTATTAAACAACTGTATTCACTTTACTTGCCATTTTTTTCTAACATTGTTTTTTCATCTAGATAGCCATGACTAGCATTACACTTCTGTCTTGGAATGGGCGGGGCCTAAATATTCCTCATAAACGTACAAGCACTATGGACTTCCTGCGGAGAAAAAAATAGATGTGGCCTTTTTTCAAGAATCTCATTTATTGGAGAAAGATGTTTGCAGATTACAGAATACATTTCACCATGTTATAGCTTCCTCCTCAAATACCCCAAAAAAGTAGTGATTGTTGCCAAAACGCAGCTTTCAATTTACAGATTTGGGATCTGGGAAGGATTCTGAGGGCAGAGTCGCTCGCTTATATAAAAACCATAATAAATGGTAAGAAATTTGCATTTGTTTCAGTATATGCATCAAATTATTTTGATAGATATTTTTATGACTACTTACCTAATGTCATGTTTGAATTGTCTGAATTTGGTTTAATAATAGGGGGTGATTTTAATGTGGTCTGGCTGCACACGTTGGATAGAACTGGGGTGACTGAGGGGAGAGAGCTAACCTGGCTCTGCCAGATGATTGGCTTTTGTCACAAATCTTTGTTTCACAAATCCATCTGGTCACGCTCCATACTATTGGGTTGACTCCGGCCTGGTTCCAGGACGGACCAATCAGCATCCTATTCACCTTATTTTCGAACTTCCGTATTCGGCGGGTTTTTCTTCCGGTTTTTGTGTAGGAACTTCCGGTCGATGCGCTGTTCGCTAGCTTGTCGGTAGCTAACGTTAGATGCTAACGCAAGATGTCGTGGGAACATAGTAACAATCATCTATCAAACGTGAACGGTAAATCTGTCCCACATCCGCAAACCATTCATGAGTGGGAGGACGATATGAAGAAATGGCCAGAAATACTGTACGAAGACATCATCAATTATTTTGTATTTTCTCTCGGTGTGGATGGCTCAGAAATGAGTCAGGCTTGTGACTGGCAAGGGACCAAAAAGCAGGAACATAATGTAGTTTGTATTATGTGCTCCTCACTCATGTCTCTTGAAAAACTATGCCTATTGTTGTAATAAAAACGGAGGCATGCCTGATGGTTTCAAATGTGTTTATTATAGTGTTTTAAGTTAGATTTCAAATGTAGGAACAATTACATTATTCAGAGGAATACACCTGACAATCTCAGGTGGATGAAAATACAGTGTATGAACATT
>OMLI01075034.1:11700-26524 GCA_900302605.1 Rondeletia loricata | reverse complement strand
GCAGCAGAACCGTTCGGGTGAATGACGTAGGTATTCACAGCATCACGAGTCCCATCGCCAGTGCCTGCAGCTTCCCGACAGGAGCCATTCATATGATGATTACTGTCCCAAAAGCATGCCTGAGTATCTACTGCCGGTCATTGAAGGTGTGAGCGGTGGTAACCATCGTATGAATAGACAGGAATGAGATGATGAATAGGCTACTGCTGTCTGAGTATTGTAGGTTACTGGCAGCCAGATCTGTAACAGACAGGTAAACGATGCCAGTCATAATATGAATAGACAGCAATCAGATGATGAATACTGCTCCCTGAGTTGGTGTGATCTGCTGCATTTCCAGCAACTTGCAGTGTAAATGCCATTGTCAATACAATATTCTCACAGGAAAAAGGAGGCAGCAGCAGAGTGTCCAAAACAAATTCCTGGCTTACCAGAAAGACTCCTGGCTCCTGGAGGCCACTTGCTGTCATCACTAGTTTTTCATGATACTTCCTAGCCCTGGTTTTAGCAGCCCGACAGATGGAAACAGAAACGGTAACCGTTCCCACGAGTCCGGAGCACGGCAGAACGTCACGAAGTGGCCCCGGTAACCGTTCGGCCTTACCGTGGAAAAGAGGCTATTAGTTCACTTGACATATTAGGTTGGTTGATGATGAAAGAGTAGTGCTTTATTTTTCAGTGTCTCTTGTGTGATTTCTGAGCAGGCAGTGGTTGATGATTGGATTGAGACCTATGTGATGGACAGAGACTCTGCTCTCCTCGATCTCATCAGCTTCTTCATCCAATGCTGTGGTTGCAAAGGCAAGTGGACACCACACAAATGGACATGTGCGAACACTCGCACACAACCACACAACCACACACACACAGAATTGCGTCTGTATTTTGCTCCTTTTCTTTCTCAGGTGTGGTCACAGCAGAGATGTGTCAGAGCAAAGAGGACAGTAATGTCATGAGTCAGATGGTCGAGGAGCTGGATGAGGTAAGAGGTCTTTAATCTGTCTCTGTCACTCATTAGTATTTTGTTCCCTCCCTCTTCCTGTCTCTCACTCATACAACATGAGTTTTGACACTCATAAGTGAAACTGTATTGTGTGTGTTTTAGGGCGCTGGTCTGCAGTATAAGAAGTTTTTGGCCTTTCCATGGATCCTCACAGTCACATGGCCCATGGACATAGTCAGTACCTCACTGCTTACCGTATTTTTCTGACATTCACTTTTTAGGTATTTAGCTGATGTTCTTATACAGAGTGACAGCTATAGGAGGGTCTCTCTAACCACTAGGGCACCTTGTTGCGCCATCATTTCTTCAATCACATTTGTATCAGTGATTAGCGGAGCGGTTACTTGTATAGAATAATTAACCTAATCTATTAAATTTGGTGTCCCTCTACCTTTGTGCTCCCTACAGTGTTTCTCTCTCTGTCTCTTTTTCTTCCCCCCTCTCTCTAATGTAGGACAGTGTGGAGTATCCTCTGATACAGTCTGGGCCGTACGGCCGCTGGTTCCACTCAGAGTTTTGTGACTTTATGTCGGTGCTGGTGTCTCAGTGTCAGTACAGCGTCATCTTTGACAGTTACCTGATGAACTCCCTCATCTCCCTGCTCACAGAGCTCTCCGACTCCTACGTACGAGCCTTCAGGCACACCTGCACGCTAGCAGGTAAGGGACATAAAACACACATACACACAGATACATACATACATACATTCAGTAAACTTCTCTCTACCTGACCTCTGTGCTTTGACGTCGACCTCCCTCACAAGCGGTGAAGCTGCTGAGCTCTCTGGTGGGTGTGGCTCTGAGCCTGAGTGTGAGCGTGGAAAACAGCCAGAAACTGCACGAGGTGGAGAAGACAAAGACCTCGGGACAGCAAGGCACTCCCCGACTGGGGAGATTACAGAAGAAGATCACCGAGGTAAGACCCATGGCACCTGGCACCTGGGTGGGTGGGAAGGGAATTGGTGGATCTTTTCTTATTTTATGTGAATGAGTCATGTGAGGGGGATGAACAAGCGAATTTGGCTTTGACCACAGCTTGCTCACTGTCTGGCTTCCTGTCTCCCTTTGCTGATGCTCTTCCAGCTGCAAGACAAGAGGGCGGAGATAGAGAGCCTGATGGACACCATCTTCAAAGGAGTTTTTCTGAAGAGATACCGGTAAGGTTACATTGAGTGGCAGATTTGGGTTTGACGTGCATTAAGGCGTTATCTATTTCTTTTTTTGAGCTTGTGTGTGTGTGTGTGTGTGTGTGTGTGCCCATGCAGTGACGTGCTTCCGGAAATTCGGTCTATGTGTATGGAGGAGTTGGCTGTGTGGATGAAGCTCTACAGTTCTGCATTTGTCAATGATAGTTATCTCAAATACATGGGCTGGATGATGTATGACAAGGTAAGCAACAGCAAAGTCAGTCATACAATGAAACACATTTGATTTGTGCAATTTTATGAATAATATTTAAGAATGTAGTCTCACTGCCATACACTGCTATGAAACTGGTGATCATAGCTGGACGTAATTCAACTCGGGGCTCTATCTTATAATGGCAAAAAGCTATAATTGTGCATTATCTGATGTATGTCATCTTTCAGATACCAGATGTGCGTCTGAAGTGTGTGTTAGGTCTGCAGGGCTTGTATGGAGATCCTCTGCTCCTGCCTAAACTAGACCTGTTCACCAGCCGCTTCAAGGTAACCAACCCTCCTTAGACTGAAGTGTGTGTGTGTGTGTGTGCGCACGTGTGCATAATGTGTAACTGTTTGTGTTCCAGGACCGGATGATCTCCATGACCCTGGATAAGGACAATGAGGTGGCGGTGCAGACCATGAAACTACTGGTACTCATCTCCAAGTGCGTCACCAACCTGTTTGTCGTTCTTATCCTATTCCTATTATCCTTACCGTTTTCCAATGTTTTTTGGTCTACCTTTTCCCCTCTCCTCCAGGACGTGTGATGACGTGCTCAGTCCAGAGGACTACAAGCAGCTGTTTCACTTTGTTTACTCCTCACAGCGCCTTCTTGCGGCCCCTGCTGGGGAATTGCTCTACTCGAGGTAGATCGACCTACATCACTTACAAAAGAAAATAAGCGCAAGTAATGCTAGTGGTAAAGAGGGTCGATAGTTCACCGATCACCTGGATATTGTTGGTCTCTTCTAGGCTTCTCAACATCTCAGTCCCTGCATCTGATGCTCAACATGGAGTGAATGAGAAGGATGCACATAAACAACAGACAATTGCCAGACTGAAGACACTGCTGCAGTTCTACCAGGAGTCTGAGGTGAGTCACAGTGCCGCTGGCTCTATTCAAGGCACTTGTTTTAGCAAAGCCAAATAACTAGACCAACTTGACAGACAGGGTGTTAATACTATGTCTATTAATACAGTGTGTGTGTGTGTCTCTAGCTGCACAAGCATGTGGTTTATCTAGTGGACAGTCTGTGGGACTGTGGTGGATCTCTGCTGAAGGACTGGCCTACACTCACATCCATACTGCTACAGGACCCTTCCCCACAAACTACAGGTCAGAAAGTGTGTGTGTGTGTGTGTGTGTGTGTCGGTGGTGCGGTAGGCAGGAGTGGGTGTATGACACATTAAAGGCATATAAGTAAATGTCTGTCTATTGCATGGTTAAAAACACACTAACGTGTTGCAGCATGGCTGCTTTCATCAGGGTGTGTTTCAGGGAATATGCAATAGCCAAATAAGTAAAGGCTTTTTTAAAAATGCGTGCGTGCGTGTGTGTGTGTGTAGCTCTAACTCAGGCAGAGAAAGCTGTGGTTGTGGAGATCCTGGTAGCATCGGTGCGTCAGGCCTCAGAGGGACCTGCCCTGGTCGGGAGGAGCGGAGGAAAGAAAGTCAGTGGGAGATACATTTTCATTCCATTAATGTCTGCTTGCAGCTCTATGAAACAGTTATGGCAAAGGATCAGTCATTAATATATCTTGCATCACCTTAAATTTGATGTGATAGGAATATCCGACCATGTAAGTACCGAATTATATTGTACTTATGCGTGCATGTGGGTTTCTGTGTGTTAATGTTCCAGGTATTGAGTGCCAGAGAAAAGAAGACTCAGATGGATGACTGTACTAAACTCACTGAACATTTCTTCATGGTGCTTCCCAAGTTGCTGTCCAAGGTATTTATTCCACACACATGATTGTCATTATCTATCTGCTTAATTCTGTATGAAGAATATCCAGAAGGGATGGGAACAGCAAGTTGGTTTCATAACAATGACCGTGATAACGATGCTGGTTGTAGTGATGATTGAGGTGATTATGCTGGTTCTGTGCATTACGATGCCTGTAATGTCTATTCTTTGATGATGATGATGATGATGTTGGTTGGCCAGTTTTCAAGCAGCTGGGACATGGTTGCCTCCCTGATGAAGATTCCTCAGTACTTCCTCCCTGAGTGTCCTGCTGCTGAAAGCACACAGGTCTGCATCCCTGTCTCTCAGCTAACCAGACCTACACAAACAACACAAACAATACTAAGAAAACGGTTCCATCATTTTAATGATTTCTTTGTCACTAGCAACTTTGTAGTGTTACAACAAACTATTGGAGTGAATGTGATATTTTAAATAAGAAATTCAGTATTGGCAGGTAACTATTGTAAATAGGAATTTGTTGTTAATTAAAGGGTAATCACATATGTATTATGAAAATAAAAGAGTACCCAGCCTAAAAATTCTAACATTTGGGGTCATGCCCTAAAGCTGCACTAGGCAAGATTTCAATGTAAAAATACATCTGTCTTATCAGCCCAAACCACACAGTGCGGCTGCAACAGAAAAGAGCGTGCGTCCCAGCCCCGCTAATTTACACACTAGATTTGCCCTATTTGCCCAAATTGTTATTATTATTTGGGTGTCGGGTATCGTCCCTGGCTCAAAATCTTCTCTGCGCACAGAAAGAGACGAATCAAAACGTTCAGACAGTTTCCTCTTGCTGCCACTTGGGGCCGCCAACGTGTGAAATTGCCTGGTGCTTTGTATTCGTCAATGTTCGACTGCATCTGTTTAGTATGATTTAGTATAGACCAAATGTAATTCTATCCCCCTCTGCTGGTGAGAGTGAGTCAGTGTTGCTGTCCTCCTCTACTCAAGGCGGTATCAGACCTGATGACTGAGATGGGAGCTGTTGTGGACCTCCACTCGGGCCCTGCCGTTCTGGACACTGCTGCCCGCACATACCACAGTCTGTGTGGGGAAGAGACGGCCTGGCACCCCATGGCCCGGGCTGCCAGAGACTCGCTGATCCAGTGCTGGATAGACCGACTGGCAGCACTACTGGGGGACGCACTGAAGGTGGGCACTTGTCCATGCACTAGTGCACACACATACTTGAGGGGTTGATGTGAACTTTTTTCTGTTCATGTTCACTTGTCCTAAAGATGAACTTACTTGCCCAAATTGGGAAAACGTAAAAACAAACAATTTGTATATCCATTGTGACCATTTTTGTAGCTTAATAGGTCAACTGCCGTGTTGTGTTGCACCCATGCAAAATTCTCTCTCCAAGCTGGGATACATTTCCTCTCTCATGCGTCTGAACAATGAATTTGTGATTTTTATTTGTGTTTATTTTACAGTGATAAATGTGTACCACTTGTCTGAATATTTTTTTCACTTTTCCTGGACAATTGAACAACCATTAACGTTAAACGCTGTACTTCCACATATATATTCACGAATGAGCCTAAGTCTAAAGAGCCTGACATGACTTACTTCCCATGCTTCTGTCGTAGGGTGACAGCTTCTCTGCCGACAAGGAGAAAACGGGAGAAATTTTAGCCACTCTGAAGAAACTCAGGGCTTTCCACAAGTAAGATTTGAGAGCTGTTCACAGTGAAGTGTGAGCCCACGTATTCTATCCAGTGATGTGTATTTATTTGCCGTACATGTCTCTTCCTCTGTGTGTCGTGGTAGCGGTCATGACCTGTCTCGGTGGAATCTGTTCGAGCTGCTGTCCCCTCTCCTGTCAGTGGAGAACACCCAGGGAGGAGCGTCACCTCAGGTACCAGACTAACCTCATTTACCCCATGCACACATGTACTCAGCCCGTTCGCAGAGTTCATTCCCCCAAAATACCACATGTCCATGTTGGGAAATAATGATTACCTAAGCTTCATCATTCAACATTTCTAGAGGATCCAGTTTGTAAAAGTGTTTTTATTTTGTCAACCAAGGACTTATTTCCCTCCTTCAGAAAGTACCAACATTTATCTTTCTGTCCTTCCCTTTGTCTGAAGGTCCTACTGGAGGTACTGCAGTGTCTGTGTTACTCCATGCTCTGGTCCCTCAACACCAGTGGAGAAACTTTAACCTCCAGGGTGAGTTACACTTGCATTACTTTTTAGGCATTTAGCTGAAGCTCTTAAACCAGTGCGGCTTACATCAAGTGCAACAGTAGAATAAGCTTAAATTCCTAGATTCCAACTAATGCACGCAACCAATAGACTGTGTGCAAAGCCACGGAACAGCCGGGCACCTACTGTATGTAGCTTGGAGGGGAATGTGCATACCACCACCCACTGGAGCAACTTGCAGTGTCAATACAATTGTCAATACAATATTCTCACAGGAAAAAGGAGGCACCAGCAGAGTGTCCAAAATAAATTCCTGGCTTACCAGAAAGACTCAGACTCTGCACACCTGTGTTACCTCCTCCAGATTTGGCTCTGAACCGTAGTTGGGACAACCTCTATACGTTTTGGCTCGTAACTGGTAACATCTAACTACGTCTATCATGCAGTTCTTTTCTGTATATAAGGAGTCAACAGATGTTTCTCTCTTGGGCAGGGCATTTATTACCTCCGTGAACATAAAGCATATACACTGGGCTGGCCGTCTTCATTAGCTTTCTCTACCGACCGCTAAAACACACACACCTGTCTATGGACTTTCTCCGTCTATCCCCCAAAAACGCCACTTTCAGGACTGTTCACCGTAAGTTTCGATTCAGTGATTACATGCCACTGCGCATGCTCACGGACTTAGAGACCCAGTCTGTGAGCATGCGCAGTTCAACAATCAAGCATGTGCAGTTCAACAATGACCGGACAGACGGACAGATGGACAGACTCGAGCAAATCATAGGCGATGCCCGGCTAAAAAATATTATTGTATCCCCACAATAATCATGTATGATGGAGAAGTATTAAGTTAAGACATAATAGCCAGGGACAGAAGTGGAAAAGTTTTAATTTGAGATCAAAAACAAGGCAGGAGCATGATTGTGTACGAGTAGAGGAGGACGTTTAGGAGAGAGGGGGATGTGATTAGCCCCACTTACCTGGCTAGAGAGGTTTTAGACTCAGAGAAATGTTCAAACAGTTAACTCACGAGAGTGAGGATAATGTGTGGTTTTTGATATGCAAAGCGAAGCTGCAGAGATGGAGTTTTTAAGTGTGTGACTGAGCTAGACGGCCCGTGTTCGCAGTGATAATGGGAAAGCATTTCTGCGAAATTCCTGCATAATGTCAGCCCCCCTGTTCCCCTGCAGAGACGTCTTACATTTAAATTTGCATAATTGTTAGTGAATTGTTACACTGTTTGGCACTCATCACTTTGCCCTGCTCTGAAGATGTGTGTGTGTGTGTGTGTGTGTCTTTTCAGGAGAAGGCCATGGCTCAGAGGGTTCAGCTCACTATGTTCTGTGAGAGGAGTCATCGCTGTCTCTCCCACTCCAACCACAGTGTGAGGCAGCAGGTAGGACAGGAAGTAGAAACAATGGTTTATAAGGAAATCATGGCACCATTTTCTCTCTCTCTCTCTCAGTATTCACCTCACTCCCCTTCTCTCTCTCTCTCTTTCCATACCAGGCTTTCCTGGGTGTCTGTGATGTTCTGACAGCTCATTCCTACCAGCTACATGTGTGGGATCCCACGTTCTATGGCCCACTGCTCTACACTCCCAATCCCAAACTGCAGAGGGCGCTGTTGGGCTTCGTATTTGTGCACGTCTTCACTGGCCCAGATAGCGACGGCCACAGCAGGGGTGAGACCTCAACTTGTGTACACATTTCATCTTTTCTCTCCTATTTCACCTTCATGCAGATCAGTAACTATATTTAGTTGCCAATAGATCTATTTAGATCTGCATGATTCAAAACAGTGGCATTTGTGTTCTCAGTGCCCAGAGCTGCGCTGCTTCCTAGCAATGTATTTCACAAAATGATAGCCAGGCAGGGTGTGGGACACCGAAGAGTGAACTGAATGGAAAACACATTGCACTAATGTCCAGCGGATGGCAGTCTCACTCTCTCAGAGCGCAGCACTGTTTCTCAGGCTCTGGATGATGAGGAAAGCATTGATTCACGCTAACGGTTCGCCGTGGTAAAAACATGCAGATATTAAATGCATGGCCACACATGTGGCTAATAACTCTCTGCAGAGCTGCCCACTGACTATAAATGAGGTCTGATTTCAACCTGACCTGACAATTGACCTTCAATTACAAAGGAAGCCCTGTAATATCCTTAGACTGAAACTGGAATGAATAATTTGTATGAAAGGATGTTATGCTTTGTTATGCAGCATGTAAATTGACAAGTATGTTCCTGTCTCTTCTAAAATGAGAAGAAAAAGACGGTGAGATTGATATGCTGGAATAGAAGAAATAAAAAAAATGTGTACAGCGCTTCAGGTAAACTTACGAATTCATTGATGGTTGACTATAACTTAAAACATTTTATTATCTTTACAATAGCCTCTACTTTCTGAGACATATTGCATCCAAATACGGTATAGTCCAGAGAAGTCAATAACTGCTCTGATGGGAATCTCTTAAATGTTCAACAAATACAATATGGGATTATTGGTTTTTGAACATGTAATAAAAAGCTATTGTTTTATTGGATTTGCTTGGTAACGGTTATGTTATATAGACAGTGTTTTCTATTAGCTGCTGGATCGGAGATCACTCTGAGGGCAAAGGCACTGAGTTAAGTCATGAAATAAGGGCAATCTCTTTCCGTGAGAAAATTCCATTAACTCTGGCTCACCTCAGAGCCTATTTTATTAGCCTTGTGAAAGATTGAAGCCACATGGTGTCACAACCATAACTCTACTCTGACATTATCTTTGATTTCCACCTGCTAAAGCCATTGTCCTGAAACCAACTAAAACACACTTTCTTGCCTCTCCTTTGTTCTTCTCTTTTTCTTGCATGATTTCTCATGATTCATCATTCTTTTTCTTTACTTGCCGTGCTCTCTCTCTCTCTCTCTCAGTAAGTGAAGACTCTGAAGTGGAGAAGTTGGAGGACCTTCACAAACGAAGGAACCTCCTTGCAGCCTACTGTAAACTGATAGTACATGGGGTGCTGGAGATGAGCATGGCAGCTGGGGTCTTCATGTATTACATGAAGGTAATGGCCGGCTCCTCAGTGTTAGAATGTACTATGAACTACAGATTTGTGGGTGGAGGATCAAATGTTTACATGTGACCCTCTCCCTCTCTCCCCCTCTTTGTCCCCAGTATTACAATGACTTTGGTGACATCATCAAGGAGACTCTGTACAGGACCAGACAGACGGATAAGATAGAGAGCACTCAGACGCTGGTGCTGTGTCTGCAGCAGGTACCGTCGCTCCTATCGATCCGCACAGAAATACACTTCAACCGCACACGGTGTGGTTTGCCACCTGAGAGATGCTGACGTGGTTTTCTCCTGTCCCCCAGTTGTTTGTGCGTCTGAAGCAGGAGCAGGAGAGCGGAGGGAGGACTCACCCGGGAGTCCAGACCTTCACCAGCATCAAGGAGCTGGCCAGGCGCTTCTCCCTCACCTTCGGGGACCTTATCAAGTTCCGCGAGTCCGTCGCCATGATCCACAGGTCGCCATATATATACATATATAGACACTTGTTTCTAATGATGTGGATTCATTTATGCCGGGTTGGTTTATCGCTCACCTATCCTCTCGGTGTGTTTTATATGTGCAGGAACGGTATAGAGTTCGTGTTCCAAGGGTTTGTCCAGACCCCAGATACGCCTTCACCACTGTACCTCTCCTACCTGACCATCCTCAGTGAGTTCTCCAGCAAACTGCTCAAACCGGACAAGAAGACAGTGTAAGTGTTGCACACACAGGGTATCCGCAGGCCCTTAAAAAGTCTGAATTTTAGTTTGAAATTATCTGAATTTAAGGCCTTAAAAGTATTAAAATGTCTTCAGTAGTTAGAGGTCTTATTGTTTAGGTTTCTTTGCGCTGCTCGTCCACTCTTGGATGAATAAGGAACAGGGTTAGTAGTACAAAATGCATGTCCTGGTGTGCTTTTTCTAATACTGCCCGTTTATATTTTCAGAACATACATTTGCAATGCTCAATCAGAAACAGGCTGGTTTTGCCAGCTTTGTTTCTTTATTTTGGTTTTTAAATTCAAATCCAGGTAGCATTAAACAGGTCTTAAAATGTCCTAAATATGGCTTTCTGAAATCTCAGATACAATAGGCTGTATATACTGTGTGTGTGTGTGTAAGATGCTCAAACCTGGTCTGCTTGTGTCCATACAGGTACTCCTACCTGCAGAGGCATACTGCAGAGCACATCATTAACGTCAGGGAGGAGTGCTGGCAGCCGCTCATCTACTACCGCGCCTCCCTATTGGCTGTAGCTGAAGGGGAGGATGCTATGTCCTATGTCAGCTCTGACAGGAAGCCCTACCTGCCCAATCGCTCCCCCTTCTCCAAACAAAACTCCCTGATAGATGGTACTGCATTATAAAGTTTAACACAGAATTATGTCCTTATTGTCACCAAATACCAGCTGCATCATTGCTGTATCTCTTGTTTTCAGGAAATAAGTCCCCCGGCCCGTTCAGTCCTGTCGACTCCAAAGGAAGTAAGGGTCATAGACTCAGCTTTAGTGCAAGGTGAGGCTAGAGTGCTTTCTCAAATTCAAATACTTATTCTTATTCTTATTTACTTTATGGACCAGTTACAAACCAAATCCTTTTAATGCTTACTTGACCTCAATCTAACCCCCAAAAAGATAATTCACTTTATATGGGGTGGTTTGGGTAATGAGCGGAGCATCTTAAATTGATGGCTGTTGATCATCTTTGTCCCCCATCTGTCCTCAGCCCTCAGAAGACGATGACTAACGTGGATCAACTTTCTGTAAAAACAGTGAAGTCAGACGGACCGGTCCACAGTGCCAGTGAAGAGGATGACGACACTGTGGAGGTTGACCTGGAAGTATAAGGAGGTTCAGGAGCATCAGCGCTCCTGTCTGGACGGGACCTCTATGGGCATGACAGACTCTCGAGTGTGTCAGAGACATGCTTTCCTTTTTTTGCACTTTTAACCAGCGTTGGCTCTATTCCGATGTGCAGACATCCCAGCATCCATTTTTGTATTATCCTGTAACACGAGCAGTGTAGGACATGGTTATTGTAGATAATGTTTTTGTAAGAGTATGCTAGCTTAAAGAACTTGTCGCGTTGCATTAGGGCAGTAAGGCAGTTGACTTCAATATAAATAATGTATTCATAGGCCACTGTAATTACAGAACCAAGTGTATCATCATGTGGACAAATGTTTTTTTCATGTAGTTATTTCTTTACTTCACTTAAATGTTACAAGTGACATTGAAGTTAAATAATTGGTGCTGCTGGATTACATTGACTCACAATTGGGCCAATCTTGGGGAAACGTTCCCCTTGTGACTTTTGGATGAGCAAAACTATACTGTGTAGAGTGTCACAAGGCAAACATTCCCTCCAAGTATGGTCATTTATATGGTATACATTTAAAAGATAGTTCCTCTTTTCATTGTTCTGGCATTCACCAAACACTGGGTTAAAGCTCCTTTCTTTTATTCAATATAGTGCAACACACTACATTTCAAAATATTTTTATTCAATATAGTAAAAGAAAGGAGCTTTAACTATATTGAATAAAAGTCTTTGGATAATCCCCTTTTTCTTTATCCAGCACCTGGCCTAAATATATGTTGGATGTGCACGCCTCTACTACTTTTTTTATTTTTATTCACCAAACAGATGCCAACCAAATTTTGCCACCAATAATATGAAATTGATTGTGATAAAAGGGGGAATTGTGACATTGTGACTTTTGTATTGTCATTGAGTAAAGCAAAGTGACTCCCATCCATTTAGCATTAATGGCAGCTAAATGTTTCTATTTGTGGGTCAATTAACAGAACCAAACCATACATTCCATTTTCACTTGGTCCATAGACCACACTCGGGTTGGTCGTCAGTAGCACATGGAATAAACAGGAACTATGCTTTAAGTCTTGCCTACCACTTTATCATTGCTCCTCAAGGAAAATGGTCGGATTTAGTTTTGGCAAACACTACTAATGTATGTGATGTAAATAAATGTTTTTTATAATTTATACAAGCTCGTCTTCCCAAGCAGCAGTACTGTTAACACGTTCATTTCTATAAATACCTTTAGATCTTACACCACGTACTTAGTAGCCATACATACATTTTACGAGGGATGGTGTTTGCCTATTGAACATCCTGTCTTTCAAAATACATTTGTGTACAGTAATTGTTGAGCCGCTAATCTGGCCTTCAGCAGTAGTTATTCCTGCTGAAGGAGTAACGTTACCAATCACCAACTGACCACCTAAGTGCCCTTACACTCTTAAGACATCTATGCAAAATCTAGGAGAAACTATCAGCCATTTTTACTAGGTGTATAGAATTTCTCCATCAAAAAGGAGATAAACTGGAAGATCTATTTTTACTGACTCTTCCATTAACTAAGGCAATAGCTCTGTTTATTGAAAGAAAAACAAGACATTTAAAAATTGGTTCCTTCTGTCCTGTATCAAAGTACATTAAAATCATGTACTTGTTTTACATAGAAAAAAACGAGACATAATTTGTCTAAAACATTTGGCCAAATCATTTACAACACAGCAAGCGCAAAATAAATATTTACACCTATTTATAAATATATATCTAATAATTTATATAACCCCGTCTCACACAGAAGTCGACATCTTACAGAAGATTAAGCTGTATAAATGAACACATTCTTGTACAACATGCACTCTGTGTGGCTGTCTTGACTGTGCTTGTGTGTCTACAGTAGGCCCAACTGTGGCTTGTTTGGCAGTAACCTCCAGCTCTCATTCCAGCAAACTGTCTTACAGTGAACTTTCAGTTATCTCTGGAATGTAAGATTAGCCAATATCCTCAAATGTTAATTAGTTAGAAACTTGCATCAAATTAAAATGGTTTCTGTCCAATAATTCATGTGCGCCTTAGGGAGCTCAGTGTGTGACGTGAATGTGGTTTATCTCGGTGGGAATTCGGAGCCTCCTACCATTGCTCGATACTGGTGTTCAGATGATAGCACCCGCCACAAACATTACTGTTGCAAAACATCTGCTAACTTTATGAGTAAAGATGTGAGGAAGGAGCAAAATAAGGGTGAACTAGTTTGTGAGGTCATGAGGTCAGTTGTGGTGACCCTCTTTAGTGCGAAAGGTGAGAACATTAAAATGTCTGGTAGTGACAGAAATTACCTTCCCGCCCCAGACTGTCTACTCTGTACTTCTTGTCCAGTGCTTGGCATTTCCTCTTCTTGTGATTGACAGTGTCATACGTAGTCACGTGTGTGATTGTGTGTCCATTTGTGCAGTAGTTTCAAGACCCTTTGACCCCTCCGGTGCTCTAAGAGTGTTTCTGGTTTAGCATTCACTCCCTACTTGATGAAGTGTGTCCTGTCGCGCAGGATGGGAACCTGGCCTGAACCGGTGTATCTCTGGCTTGGTGCGGTTCAACCACTAACACTGCTGTTTATTCTCCATCCCTTGGATTGCTGCCTGGTGCTTAGCAGGTTTGTGACACAGTTACAGGGTCAAGGGTCATTCAAAGTCATCCTCATATTCATCCAGGTCCATGTTGCAGTGTGGACTGGGGATCTCAAAGAAGTGTCTCTTTGTCCTCAGACCCAGCTCACTGGAGATGTGCTGCCCTAAAGGGCTCAAAGGGTTTTCATACCTACACAGACACATGGAGAAATAGATCAATATTGTATCACATGGGTAGACAGCTTGGGTTCAATATCTGTTGACCAAAAGAAATACATTGATTCTGAAACAAAGTGGCTGATAGGAAATATAAGGTGAAATATGTCATAATGGTCATTCAAACACATTCACCAGAGTAGATAAGACAGAGGACATTTTCATCATAGAATTAAACAAGTGTGACCGACACAAGACACAGGAGCACCACATGAAGGGAAGGACAAAGATGGTGCAAGAGTGGTACTTTTGAGAAGAGGAGAGATAGGAACTCAGCGGTCTGGTTCAAAAACAGACTCCCAGCTCCTAAACAGCTTATTGCTGTTAACACAGGGTATATGCAGGAATCTTGAGGTTAATTTCAATACCTTTTTAAGACTTTTTAAAGACCTTATCAATGTTTTTTAAGACCTCACCGCCACTTTCAGCTGTAACCGTTTACATCAGTGACACCTTTAACTTAACAGTTTTAGTTTGCGATAAAGACTTTAGACCACTATCATACAACATAAATACGTTATGTTAAAAGAAATACGTTTTACACGCGCTGTCCGCCATTCCAGCCTTCTCTTTTGCCTTTCGCGCTGAGGGCGTCATGTGACATAACCTCGGGGTTATGCATTACGTTAATGTTTCCGGTTCATCTTTGTTTTTTTATAAAACTAATAAATTCACACAGTTTTACTAAAAGTTTTTAGGACTCAAACTCTTTGGACAGAGTCTAATTCAGTAAAATACCTACAAAATTTAAGACCTCATAAAATCGTGATAAGACTTTTTAATACTTTTTAAGGGTCTTAATT
>OMLI01075034.1:0-11680 GCA_900302605.1 Rondeletia loricata | reverse complement strand
TTTTAAGACCTCACCGCCACTTTCAGCTGTAACCGTTTACATCAGTGACACCTTTAACTTAACAGTTTTAGTTTGCGATAAAGACTTTAGACCACTATCATACAACATAAATACGTTATGTTAAAAGAAATACGTTTTCCACGCGCTGTCCGCGCATGTGACATAACCTCGGGGTTATGCATTACGTTAATGTTTCCGGTTCATCTTTGTTTTTTTATAAAACTAATAAATTCACACAGTTTTACTAAAAGTTTTTAGGACTCAAACTCTTTGGACAGAGTCTAATTCAGTAAAATACCTACAAAATTTAAGACCTCATAAAATCGTGATAAGACTTTTTAATACTTTTTAAGGGTCTTAATTTTCCCAAAATTGATTTATCAACTTTTAATACTTTTCAAGACCCCGCGGATACCCTGTAACAATATGTTCAGATCGGTGGTGTGTGGGAGGAAGCTAGGAGTGGGTTTAGGACTAGACAAGCCTGGAGAGAGGGAGGAGAATGCTTAGACACTGCTAGTACCCTGAGTCTCTTACCTGCCCTGGTTAGCGGCCTGTCTTTAGAAGTCAGTGGTGTTCCTAAAACCGCCACACAACATACCTGTCAACAGCCTCATCTATCACTGAATCCCTCAGAGGGGCTCTACTGCTGCACATAAACCCAAGTCTTAGCAATGACATTGTGTCAGTTTCCTATGTACATTTATAGTAACTGTCCAGTTAAATAGTAAAGCGTAATTATTAAGAATGGACTTGGTCCTTGGCTGACCGTATACCTACTTCAAAAACAGTTTAAGTGTTGTCATCAATGTGTACTTGAATTTATTAATAAACCATCACTGTCTTTCTATTTAAAAGAAACTGAAGGTCTACTATTGGGTGATTGATAAGTAAATGGGGTCTCAAATTAGGGCTGCACAATTAATCGTGTGTAACTGTATATTTCAATTTAAGTTTCCACAATTAATAATCATACAATATTGGCCCATCAGCAATAATGAAACATAATTTCATTTAGAATGTCTAATGTAGTTGGAGATACTCAAGATGTTGATAGAAGACAACAAAAGTCCAGTAAAATAGTTTTGTTCCTCGAGACTAATAATCCTGA
This sequence comes from Rondeletia loricata, assembly GCA_900302605.1. Classification (NCBI taxonomy): domain Eukaryota; kingdom Metazoa; phylum Chordata; class Actinopteri; order Beryciformes; family Rondeletiidae; genus Rondeletia; species Rondeletia loricata. The sequence continues at coordinate 10,569 of OMLI01075034.1, read as the reverse complement.
TTAATAGTATCTAGCTAAATAATCAGGATTATCATTGTGGCCATAATCGTCTAGTCCTCGAGCAAAGTCAGCCTTACACTTCATTGCACTGATCGTTGGCAGCCTCCTCGGCCACTAGGATGTCATACTCCTCTGCAGCATATTTCTCCCAGTCAGAGACCTCCTGGACCTCTGTCTCCACCTCCTTAAAAACACGACAGAAAAATTACATGATCCCCCTGCCCTCTCACAGGAAACAAGAGGTCATAATACTGATGACATCCTATCACCGTTCAACATTACCCTTACAACAGAGAAGGGGTCCTTCTGCTCGTGGTCCAGGTACTTCTCGATGTTGAAGAACGTGTCGAAGAAGATGTAGGACAACTTGCACCTCTTAAGGTCCCGCAGAGTGATCTTACCTGGAGGGGACAAAAATTTGCACTTTTAGACAGTTTCCCAAACCAAAACTATCACAGGTTTTATTCAACTAATACCGGGTTCTCACGACATGATTTCTAGCCCAATTTTAGCCAGATTTTGCCATTTCGCCTAGCTTTCGAGACTTGGCTGACATGGGGGTGTCGGCGCTGACAGTCAGCTTAGCTCATCTTGTAGTGTGAGAGGGGTTAAGGATTCAGTCTCTTGCCTACTGATCAGGCTGGTCGGGACCACAGTATTTCAAACTTAATTTCCAAGACTCATATCTGGATGAACTGTAGTGTGAAATGGACAACAACACAAATAGTATTGAGCTTGAGACGGGGGATACACATTTTTTTTAACAATAACACAACAAGAAGAGAGCGAGTTGCTGTCCGTCCAGTTTACAAGGTGCTTTTACAATCAAATAAAAGAAAACACCAAACTCATTAAATAAATGAAAGCAAGTAAAACAAGAAGGCACCACAAGATAAAAGCATAAGAACAGTGCATACAAATAATAGAATAAAAATCAGAGGATCGGAGGCTGCACACTGGCTCATAGGGATTTAAAGATCTGTAATATAACTTGGGGCCAGACCTAACCGTGCTTTAAAAGTGATCAGTAAAATCTTAAAATCATTTCTAAACCCAACAGGTAACCGGTGAAGAAATGCCAGAATTGGAGTGAAGTGATTTGTACCAGTTAAAATCCTAGCTGCTGCATTTCAAACGAATAAGACGTTAAAGAGACTTTTGATTGATGCCAGAAAAAAGACAGTTACAGTAGTCTAAACATGAGGAGATAAAGCATGAATGACTTACTTCAGATTACCAAATGATAAAAACGTCTTAATTTGGGAAATTGTTTTCAAACGAAGGAATCAAAACTGTACCACTCTTTTTACCTGTTCCCCTAAATTTCTGGCAGCTGGCTTCACATCAGAGTACCAAAGTCATTATTTATCATAAGGTGTCAGGGGGCCAAATACTACTACTTCTGAATTCCTTGAGAGTGGCTAGGCTATTCGAGTCTCTAGGCTAATGTGAGCACTCCACCAATTTGAGTGTTGTGGCGCTCTGTCATCAGAGATTCGTCAGATTTGTGTATTATGTGATGCTCCTTGTAGTCAAATGTAAGATCCGTATCTCCAGCTAGTCTTCAAATTTATGCACCTGTACAACAGACTAAAAACTGCTGAAGCCTGTCGTATAACGAGAAATGCTTTCCGTTTTCAGTCTGTTAAGATTTTAAAAGCTGTTCAGTCTGTAGGCGGTCTAAATGTTAGAGGAAAACGTCAGCCTAAAATACCCAGTGAAGAAGTGGTTACATCTCATATTACATGCTATAGCTCCGCTGGTATAGCACTCCACCAATTCCACTAAGGGTCAAATTCTTGCTGTGGCTATCCATACTTAAAATGCACACACTCCCCGTGGATAAGTGTCTTCTAAATGACATACTGGTAAAGCCTAAGTGCTGGAGGGAAGTTGTTGACAGTGTAGATGACACCAACAGCTGACAGCAGGCAGTCTAGATCAATCAATCGCTCATCTATAACTGTTCCCTCATTTGATGATCAATGGCCTGGCCTGAACATGTGCATGTGTGTCTGCCATTGGCACTATCGAAAAAGAGAGGAATATGTCAGACTGTCTGGTGTGTGTACGTCTGAGGGTGTGTGTACATGTAAAGAGGGTCTGACCTTCAACCTCTGGCTTGACAAGGTCGAGCATTTGGCAGAGGCAGTCCTCGAAGTGCAGGGGCTCGATAGCCATGGTCTCTAGCTTCTGACACTGCTCCTCGTAGAAGTACTCCAGCTCATACATACTGAGCACTCCGTCCCCGTCCAGGTCCATACAGCGGAACCAGTACTCTATACTGGACACAGAGAAAGGGAAATAGTTAAGGTGGGAGGGGTGCATGTGAGTGTTGATTAATGCAAAGAGATAAAGGCCGTGGGGAAACAAGATGAAGACAGTTGGTGTAGCTATGTGCCTAGATACCTTGTGTCAGTCTTCTTGTCCTCCTCAGAGATGAGGAACCAGACAAAATCAGCATAACTCAGCCGCCCCTCCTTATACACCCGTCTGTCCCTGATGGAGTAAACCGCACAATCACTATTAAAGCTGTCAACAGGCAGTGGCTCACTTCTATAAATGTCCTCTATCTTGCTTGCTACTTACGACTGCAGCATCATAAAGACTTGTACATTCTTTAAACTCAAAGCTATTTTTCGCTTACCTTGTTACTGTTCCTGAGAATATTCTTTCGATCATCTTATGGGAGATGGCTGGAAAACATAAAGCACAGAGATTATTTATAATACAAGCTGTTGAATAAATTTTTTCTATCAGACAACAGCTTTCTCAGTTAATGTACAACTCTTTCAGAACACATTTAATCCATTCTCACAGACCGTAAATCCAGATCATTGGAAAGCGTAGTTCTTTTTTATCTTGACACTACCATAAATCCTCTGGTCATCATTTTGACCATACAGTGGTAGTAATTGTTCCAGACATGGCGTCATTCGACCAGAGTATATACGCTGCTCTCTTATTGATCTTGTGTCTCATTTCCCCTGCCTCACTCATATACCATCAACCAAGAACATGTGGTGTGGAGTGTGTGGGGAGGAAGCGTGGAAGGCAAGTCTTTTTCCTGAATGTGTTTGTGTGTGAGCGCTAGACCTAGGCCAAATAGCATTTGCAAATACTTTCTATTGTTAGTTTCAGCCTACTGATTGTGGTTTGCCACAGGCAGGCATGGAAACTGGTTAGGGGTGAAAAAGGTGAGAAGGATGCGTGAGCAGAGAAAACACAGACCTGCTTTTTTGAAAAATAAGCTACTAAATGCTCATTTCTGATGACTTTTAGGATTACTCTGGTGCTGGTCACAAGCTAACAGAATTACAAGATTGAGCAAAATAAAGTACAAAGTATTAATTTATTAAGTGCAAATGTACCTTTACATATGATATGCTCACATTTACAAAGAAATTTAACAAAGGGCAGCCCCATCAACTAATTACAATTATTTTCAAAATTATTACTCTCCATATCCGCTCTGTGGCTGAAACCATGTTAAAATGTGAAAAGAAAAATTACAAATGTGAATGAGTATACTATGCTTTAGGACTGGTGGGGGGGTCTGTCCGGTTTTCAGTTGACGCCTTCTCTGTAGTTTCGTGGCTGGCACGCGCCACTGTGGCAACTTCGTTTCTGCTTTTTCCACACAGCAGGTCAAGCGCTGTACTGTGACTAGCGAATTGATTGGCTCAATTTCTTCAGGCGCATGCTGCCTTTTGTTGACAGTTGATGCACGCGCATCCAAACGCGCATCCACAGCATCAGATGTTCGCGTCTCGGGAACGCTCCTCCATTGTCTTTCTATGGAAGTCGCTTTGAGTAGGCAGGCTCTCGATACCCCCCACCCCCCCCAAATTTCTCATTGGATCTGCACGAATCACGCAGGTGACCTATTTTGCATTCAAAACGGCGAATTTTGCATAAAGGTGACAAGTTTGCATGCCTGCACAGGACAATACAACAAGAGCCAAGAAGGTTACAGGAAAGTCAGTTTAGTGTGCATCTCTGTGACTGACAACTTACTTGACAGTATGTAAATTGTTCTAATAAGATAAATCCCACCTATCTGCTACTCCATGCAGGTTACAACAAATACTGCGAAAAATTTGCAAATACGGTTTGACCCAAGTCTGGTGTATTTGTCTTAATTATGGTGAGGTGTGCTTGCGTACCTTGGTCATTGTGCCGTGCCAGGTCCCTCTGGTCTATGTAGAGGTCATGGTCAGTGTCCAGCTCCCAGAACTTGCAGTAGATAACGTAGAAATGTTCGTAGGAGAAGAACTCTGTCAGCTGATTCACATCTTCCTCTTGCTCCAGCAAGGCCACGTTCTGGGACAGCAGGAAGGAAAGTCACAATGAAAATTTTCAGCAATGCAACCAATGTTTTTTTTCCTGATAGTGAATGACTGGTAGTTTTATTTAAATACAGAAACTGAGAACAATAATCTTTTTAGCTTTTTAAGAGAGCAATATGCACAAGTAAAACACACAAACTGAGAACTGTAAACTTTTTAAGACAGCCAAATGCACAAGTAAAATACACAAGAAATGCATTTCAATAAAAGAGGAAAAAGAAAAATTGAGAAATGTGAAGATGTAGAGACATCTACGTTAAAACCCAAAATTGAACCTGTTAACTGAAGACACAGCACAAACAAAAATGGTAAATAGAAACCGGACTGAAAAAAACAAAGTTGGATTTATCTGCAAAAGTTTTTAGAGTGGTGTCCAACCTGAAGAAAGTTGCTTTTCCTGAGCTCAGAGCATGTGATTCTGCCAGTCCACGACCGGTTCACATTGTAGAATATCCTCTGAATCACCTGACAATCACACACAAGCAGTTCAAAGTGTTGCAAGGCACAACCAAATAAAACATGAGCAAAATGTTTTCAATGCAGTGCAGTTTTCATGGAACAACTATCTCTAGATTATATACTTGTTTACCAACTGTAATTGTGCAGTATTAATGTATTGGCATTGTATAATTTGTGTTATGATAGTGTCCTTTTGTCTGCGCATGTAGTTGCTGGTCTCTCACCGTGGTAATATAGCGTGAGTGAAAGTCTGATGCCTCCTTTAGAAAGGCCAGGCCTGCGTGAGAGTTCACCACATCCTAAGGAACACAAAGTAAAGTCAGCCCGCTTTGTCTCCATTGCACGTCTGTCTCATTTCCATCACAAACCCCACAAAACACAGGACAAAAATTGGACAATGATATGCTGTGCCCACTATGATAAATACATATGTTCAGTTACTTTCAGAGAAGAGTGAACAGACAAACCACATCTGTATGTCTTTGCTAGACAGTGCACATTAAATTGTGAGTAGGCAGGGAATGCATACTTATTCAAACATCAGAAGTTGTCAGTGTCTATCTACATCAATCTGCCATGCCATATGCTTTATAAATTCAGCTATATGAAGAAAAAGCTGCAGGCCTTGTTATGAGAGGCCATCAAATTTAAATGTTACGTTTGAAGTCTGAAAACACTGGGTCAACCGGTTTTGGGATGAGCTTAACCCTTTCCGAGTCGGCAGAAAGGTGGGGGAAGGCTAGAGAAAAGGCTAGACTGCTCCTAGCCTGCTCTCCTTTCCCATGCCATAAAGTCACAGGGTCTTTCTCATGGGGTGTGCTGCATCTCAAATTAACTGTAACTATATCCTTGCGATGAAATGCCCTCATGCCTTTTCTTTATTCTACCCCCCTTCTTTACTGCTGGGGGAATGAAATGTTGACATAAATGCGAAGGTGGCAATTAAATTAAAAGGCCTTATTTCGGGACGGCTGTTGTGCCTCTTTGACTCTTCCTGTGAGAAATTAAATCATAGAAAAACACATAAATCACAGGGCAGTGGAAACAGGCGGGGACAGTCAAATCTACTCCACTGCAATCCGGCTTTCATTCATCACAACAGTCAAAGGCGATTCGGCGAGCGGCACAATACAAATTAAACGGTGTGTGCCAGAAGGCATCTCTGCCGGTATGCTAACGGGTGTCCGGCTCAGCCCAGCCGCTCCTGCCAGCATGAAAATGAATCAGGTGTAGGGCGGGGCCAATGTGGCGTAACAACAGCTTGCCAGGCAGAATGAGAATACAAACAGCCAGCACAGCAAATCTACATGATAGGGCTGACCAAACAGTCAATTTGGCTATCCTTATGAAACAACATGTTGAATTTGTATCCTTTTTTTCTGGGATAAATTGTAATTTTGCTGCTCTAATGTGTATATTGCATATAAGACCCATTTCCATCTCCTCCCAATTAATTTCTGCTGAGCTTGAGTCCTGTACCAGTAGAGTCTAGAACTATCACTTTAGTATACTCCCCCTCCCCATACTATTGGCTTACAGTACCATCCCTGAATTAGTCCTCCACCACATGAAAAGTCCACTAGCTCAGCAGGGCAGTCCAAAAATGAACTCCAGTTCCCACCACCCAAGCCAATGCAGTTTTGCCATCCCATGTTGCCAAGCCCAGCCCTCTCCCTGGGTGTGCTGCAGCCTGTACCTGCAGGAATGGAATAAAGTCCTCTTGTTCCAGGTAATTACAGCCAGGCTTGGCCAAGAGGTGCACAAATTTAGAAGCGTCGTCGTGACAGGTCTGCAGAGTTCTGGAGAGGAAAAGAGAGAACAGATGGTTGCAAGGTTACTCCCTCTTTCTCGCTTTTACTTTCTTCTATTATTCTACATTCAAGAACACAAGTCTGAAATTGTTCCCCTCAAAAGTGCTAGTGCAGGTATAATGCATTCTGAAATTAGGATTCTGAATTGCTGCCGGGGTGATTATAAGCTTGGAGTGTTAAGGCAGTGATGGTGAAATAATGCAAGAGTCTGTTGTGGCCTCTCGTCTAAGAACGTCTCAGTCATGAGCTCATGTCAAAGGCCAGGCCAGTCCAGTTCTCTGGAGGCTCACACATTAATACTACAGCATGTCTATTGCATACAACAGCATTCAGCACACAGCCAAGAGCACACACCCCCCATTACAAGAGCCCTATGGTATTCTTTTCAAATTCAGACAGAATAGACTTTTTCATTCATGTATATGCACGGTCGACTATTCCCTTGTGGCCGTGTGTGACGCTTTTGTGATCTGTGATTTCTGTTTTCTGTTCTAAATGAAAAGGGAAAAGCCATAATAGAAGATAGCTGCATGCACTGTCTCTGATCCCCAGCGAGTGGTCATCATTGTTTAGAGGAGATTGTATGGGCAAGTAGAGTGTGAGTGAGTGTCCCCGTGGTCCACTGAGGATGAGAGGAGCCATTGTCTTACTTTCTCCACATGGCCACTAACTTGTGAACAGACACGAAGCCCGTCCTGTCGCCTCCAGCCGAGCAGAACAATGGAACTTTCCAGTAGAGAGGACACTCACAGGCCTATGGAGACAAGGAAGGAGGAGAGAGGGGGTGGTGTGTATGGGTGTAAATAAGAGAGAAAAAATTATTTAAAAACAAAAATCTCAAAGTTCCTAGATACACATACACTCTTTCAATACAGCAGAGAGCAGCACAATGACGCATAACACTGTTTGTGTTGAAAATCGCTGTGTTGCTTCACTCAAAAGACTTCCCTGAGGAAACCTAGCTGTCATTTCTCTCTACACTCAGGTTCCCCTCAGGCCATTGCTCACATTCCTCAGGGAGACAGAGATAATATTTTCCATGGGGTTTAAAAGCAGCAAATATTCGTAAAGTTGGGGGCTAAATAGCGCTAATGAAAATAATTAGCTGGGTGGCAGTGGAGCCTCCACGCTACAAATCACATTCTCACCTTGGCAACCTGCCCCATGTCCTCAATGGTGGCCCTTTCATTGGGGAATTGGGAAAATATTTTCTCAATCTTGGAAATGAGGCTGTCGATGTTGAGGTTGGCTTTGGGCCGGCCCCTCGGGAAGTAGAACTTCGGAATGCTTTCACTCAGCGCTGTGGTGACGGGCTCCTCCGTCTTCACCTGGGCCTAAGACAGACGGGACAGAAATAAACTCTGTTAGCCACCGATGCTAGCATATGCTAACACTTCACACCCAAGCACTCCAGCATGTGCTAAGGCTCGCCATGGCGAACTCTAGTAAACACTCATGCAACCGCACCTCTCAGCTCCCCCAAGGCTCATTAGGAAAGAGTTATAATTGCTCAGCAAATCATTCCTTGCCATCCCTGACCATTATCCATTTATCTGTAATAGATTTCAATGAAGACGTGTCAACTGACATTGGTATGGTATAGAATGGACCATTCACAATCATTTTGGCCGGGTGCTGAAAACCATGATAGACCTAGCACTGTGTGTGACTAATGAATGGCATTATTCATCAGATTATGTCAATGGGAGTCAGGGATTCGAGGGAAATACAGGATAGTATATCACTGGATAGGGCTGAGGACATTATTTGGAAATAAGGTAACATAACATATACATAATCTACTGACAGATCTATTTATTTATTTATTTTATATGATGAAGACAACCACATGTGTACACGCAACAACATTCCCGAGTGTACAATAACCGGGGCTGAGGTCAGGTTGGTCCAGACTGGACAATTGATTCTTGGTTAAGCAACATACTTTTCTTAACTTCAGCATGAATGTACCAACATAAAGGTCAAAAGAGACAGATAAAGTCACTCAGCCTACCTTTCTAAGGCTATACTGTCAGACATCCCTGATCAAACAAATCTGGTGAGTGTAGACATAATTATGCTTTTGGCATAGGACTGAGGCAGAAAAATAGGAATGTGTGTGTATATACGTGTGTGTGTAATCCAGTGAGAGAACTTGAAACAAATGACTAGATAACTACAATGTCTCTGTGTCCATGACAAAAAAGAACACGCACGTCTCAGAGAGTGAGCGACAGAGAAGCAGATAAAATGAATGGAGCCACCTTGGCTGGGTTTAAACAGCAGGCCTGATTACAAGCAAACAGCAGTTGCTAATGACAGCTCTGAAGATAGAAGCAAGGCAGGCATGTGCTCTGTGTGTTAAGTTTGTACTGTAGACAGGAGGTACAGTAGGGATACAAGACTGAGCTCAATTTCTCTCTGCTCCCTGTATCTGTCCGGCTCAATCCCAACTAACTCCTATGAATGTCACTCCAAAGTGCCGCAGTCCTCAGTAACTGAAATCCCCAAGTATGTCAGAGCTTGCACACAGCTGTCAGTGTGTGTGTGTGTGTCCCTAAAACTGCTTCCACATAGGACCCAAAATGACAGTTTTGTCTGCAAGGGCTTTGGATATTTGCAGCATGTGCTATTAAGCTCTACAACCATGACAGTGGAAACCAATCTATCCTTTAAAGTCTAACAACAATGACATCATGCAATAACATTAGGCCCAGGCCTACCTGTCATGATCAATTTGATTCCATACCACTATGATTTACAAAGACCTACTGAGCATAGCAAACATACTGTTAGAATATCATATTCAATGGCCCAATCTCCACTCTGTGTCAGCCAAGAAGGACCACGACTAATAGTGACATGCAAAGCTGTTAGTTTTGCATCGGTGAAGAAGTTTTCGTATCCACAAGCCAAAATGCATTAGAATCCAAATGTGAGTTGTGATGTTGCACATATAAGCCAGTTGCTAAAAACTGTTTGGTTAGTGGGTGTATTGCTCTTAATCATTACCTGATTCCCAAAGACAAATTTTACATGACTCAAGAATGTGCCCACTGGATCATTCTCCATGGCCTTTAAAAAGCACATAAACAAACCCACACAGTCCACTGCTAACTAAGAGATATAAATACCATGCTTTTGTTATGGTCTTGCACAACCTACCCATGGTTAGTGCCTATGATTAGATCGAATAAGCATCTTGCTCCCCAAATTAAAGGGTTAGTTCATAATTTTTGACATAATGTCTCATTTACTACTTACCCATGATGTTGTTGATTGATGGAGACCATTTTCAGCTGATTCCATGCTGTCCTTCTTGTGGACATACACATGTTGCTAATGCTAGCGCAACGCAATGGTACCGGGGTAGCATCCACTACCAAATAGGGGTGGGACGATACGAGTAACTCACGATACGATACTGTGACGATATTTGGCCCTCGATAATGATAATATCACGATACACGATATCTGCGATAATCGATATATTGCAAGACATTTCATCTACGATACATCACGATATCTGTGTAACTGAAGAATAAAAAATACCCATAAAAAGGCAAAAAGCAGGAATTATGTATTTATTCACAGAATTGACATGAAAGCTTATCAGATTCTTTAGTGTGCATCACAAACTGGCCAATCGTACATTAAACAATGTACAACAAATTGCATAGTGCCTCTTTAACACACACTGACCGCAACTTGTCCACGACTCCATGTGTTAAGTTAAATGTTTAAAGGAAGTGGAAGGATACAAAATAATACCTCACTAAAATCTCTTGTGCAAATTAAGTTTACAGGAATTTTTTTTTTTAATAAATAGATAAATGTGCTTACAGTGCTTAACAACTTACAAGCATAATCAACTTGTTATGTAAAGCTGGACACATTTCAGTGCTTAAGCATAAAAAATTAGAATATAGAGTAATTTCTACACTTTGAAA
>OMLI01075030.1:32929-48180 GCA_900302605.1 Rondeletia loricata | reverse complement strand
TTTCCTCTCCGTTTGTCCTTCCGTCTGTCCGTTTGTCATAGCAGGATATCTCAAAAAGTTATGAACGAATTTGCACGAAACTTTGTAGAAAGGTTGATCATGGGCCAACTTAGAACTGATTAACTTTCCACGCCCACTGACCAAAAGGGGTATTATAAAAACATATTTTATACGGGGAAACTGTATAGGTTGACACTAGCCCCAAAGGGACGCTAGATGGCTTTGATTCTGACGTGCCATTACTAGCGTCCCAATCCCCGGCGTACTAAACTACATACCTGCATTGTGTTGTAGCGTTCGGTTTCCAAACGGCTCAAACTGTCACCTATTATCCTTGGCCTTAGTATCATGACGACGATCCCATCAAAGTTCCAATAGAGCCCTTAGTTTTCCCAAAACGCAGCTTTAGGGAGCTTTAGGTAGCATTAGCTACAGCTAATGCTACCTCATTGATGACGTTGCCTCTACTACGCTGCCGCATGCACAGGTCACGTTGCTCTTCAGAATAAAGGTTCCTCGGCAATATACCAAAACCTGTCAGAGAGAAGGGGTGTGCAAATACTAAGAAGCAACTTCTGCAAATTTTTCTCAAGTCTCTAAATGGCTGAAGGCACGGAAGAATCAGCCTCTTGCATAAATTGCAAGAGATCATTGCCGAGGAAGTTTTATTCTGAAGGGCTACGTGACCTGTGGCAGGCACACCTATGCTTTATGGATGGCTTCCTTGGTGGAGGTCTGCGCTCTACTGAGCGCACTTTGTAGTTATTAGAGCACACATTTCTAAAGATGAGAGTTGTTTGTTAACAGGTATAGTTACGGATAAAATTTTTGCTCCATGTGCACGATTTGAACGGCACAAACTTTTATCATAGGAAATTCTACATAGTTGGCATTTCTATGGTTTAATACATCACCTCTGTTCAAATGCCTGACGTTACTGTGCATTTATGATTAATTTAAGATGTTCATACAAAATCTCAGCTGGTTGCTCCCCCTAGCGGTTTAAATCTCTTCGTAATTTTGATGTAACTGTGTTCTGTGCACATGAGGTCATTGATGGGCGATACCACCCATGCTCTAGCCTCTGATACTTTCTTCTCCCTTTGCTCACTTGTGCCAAATGTATTAGTGGTAAAAAAATTTCATTGTATATCTTTGATGTTAGCATCTACTAGCGACATTATTGTCATATTTGATGACAATAGTGACACATTAATTATGTCAATATTGCAACAACAAGCAGTTTTTTTATTATTATTTTTTAACTAAGTTTAATCAGGCAAAAATGTTTTGTATATGTAGGCTTTCTTGAAGACATATTTCACAATCTTAATAACCAGTAGCATGCCTACATGCCAGTCTTAAGACCTTTTCCCTGAAAATCGAACGAGGAAACCCTCATATTGATTAGAGTATAATTGCAGCCTATTATCATTAAGCAAACAGACAGTTCTGTTGCTGTCAATACAGTTAAACAGATTTAGACCATTCAGAGTGTATTCTCATTAAAATCCACTTTTCAACTTCAACCAACAATTAAAAATACGCAATCCTGCCTATGTATTGCAGATTATTCACAGGGAAAGGGTGTGGCAGTTTGAATTTCCTGCTCTGTCTTCAAGGGCATGCAGTCTTCCAAGGGGTGTAGATTAGGTTGGAGGGCTAAGCTGAGAGCATTTGCTATTGATTATATCTGCTATTGCAATTTAAAAACAATGGCTATTTCAAAAGAATAATTATAGACAATGTCATATCTTACTAGGAAATAACTGAATCAGATTACAGTGATCTGGCTCAATAAGGCATTTTGAACTTTATATCCATCATAGCAAATAACAACGATGGAAAACAGTGTACAGCACACAAAAGCTGGATATAAGTGAACAATTAAAATTGGCAACCTGAGCTGGGTCAAGAAAAACTGTCAAGCAAGTAAAACATTAGAAGCTTGTAGCTACTCAATTAAAGCTAACTTAGGCCAGTTTCAGTCCCATCAGTGTCAAGTTAAAGCAACTAAGGATACGTTAAATGTTAATGACATTGACCACTTTTTTATTGAGCCAACCAGTCACAAGGAAAAAGAAGCAGGGTTTCACGGCATGTAGGTAGCCGACAGTTTTAATACAACAACCAGAATGAAAATGGAGAAAGCAGTTGTTTCTCTGATGGGAGCACATTGGCTGTGTTGTGGGAGTTTCTGGTAAGTGAGAAGTGTACGTACTGTTTGCTGATAGTGGCAACTACTACAGCTGGTCCTTGTGGTTGAATCAGCGCAAAAAGCAGAATAGTGTGAACACGGCCTAACAAAGCACCGCGCATAAGTACAGAACAGAAACCCTGTCTTGTTACAGTATAGCTATACTTATCAACTCTGAATAGGTCTACAACACAAATGTCCTTTGGAGAAAAGTCAGTGCTGCCAGGTTGTTAAAATAATCCTGTGCTAGCTAGTCCACATGCATTGAAGTTAGTTAAACAAATGGAGTAACTAGCAAGCCAGCTAGCTTAGCTCATTGAGCTAGTAGCTATCCCCTACCAAAGCAATGACTACTTTAATTCAACCCCTTCAGTAAATGGGGAAGATGATGATGACAGCACACTCCTCCAGTGTTTTACGTTGAGGTCAAAATAATTCATCCAGGCCTGGCATAGAGCCTAGAGCCAGTCATATTTTAGTGACACATAATGCAAAATGTAGTGGTGCATTATGTAGCTTACACAGCTTTTGATTGCTTTGCTATATACTTGAAGAGTTCAGTTACAAAGTTTCTCCTCCTTGGCACATTATACTTTACAGGGTGGAGTTCTGCTCTCTGGTTGTAGCTCTTTATTAGTCAGCAGAACGTTGACATGCGCAGTAGTTTCAGCAAATGTCTCTGGTCCTACTAAGCCGATGTGCCCCATTCTGTTACTGTTCTACTCAGTGACAATCTGTTGTATTAGTGGAATGTTCCTTTAACGGATCATGAGTAGTTAATTATATGCCCTCTTTTTCTATCCCAGCATTCTTTTTTTTTTTGGTGGCTGGGTGGTGGTGGGGAGTTACTTATTTTTTACAAATGAATATGATGACACTTTAATAGCTGGGTGTTCTCAGGCATAGATGCACAATGGCTGCTCTTTCAGTGTGGTGGGCTGGAGCCAGTGGCACTGTGAGTTATGTGCCCCCACCCCCCATAAGAGCCAACCAAAATAGATCTGTAGATAGCCTTTCTGAGCATAGTGAGTGTTTATCTAGACTGCAGGGCCCTGTTGAGTGCATGATGGATCTGTAGTGATCAGTTTAAACCACATTGATGATAAACTAATGAATCAAGAACTGCATTAATCAAATCACGGCCCGCACAGAAAGACGAATGGAAATGCAAAAGTTCCCTGCTAATGATGAAGTACTAACAATTTGGTGGCGGACAAGGAGAGAGGGAAAATTACACACCGGGGTTTCATGCATAATCTCAGAAGATATTAATATTTCACCCCCCTCCCCTACTCAACGTTGCTGCGTTTAGAGGCATAATCAAATTTCATTACCAGCCAAACCGACATGATTAAACAGAACAGACTCTGAGTTCAGAGCCTCACACTGCGGCACACGTTGGCTGCCACTCAGAGACATCTCCACCCCCTTCATCATTCACAAACTCCCGCCCTCTGCCCCAGCACAACCCACTGGCATACAGATCCAAATCAACATTTCATGACCAGTCTCACATCTTTGACCACACGTTTACTCTGCTTGTGCCTTTATCTGTCAGTCATGTGAGTCCTCTGGGAGCACCTCGTCTGGAGATTATGTCTTTGACAGCCTCCCTTGAAAACCACAGCCTCAGTGGATGGCTGCTTTCCCTCAGGCAGGATACACTGCCTGTCTGGTTTAAGACAATCCCTATCATAGTCTTACAGTGAATACCTGTGTCTTGTATTGGTGTCTTACAAGTTGATAAAATACTCATGTATATAACAAAGGGCACTGTATATGAAGGTAAAATACAATAATACAATAATAAATAGGCCAATTTGAATAACACAGTTTTTCTATATTTGAATATGTTTCATGCAAGAACATGATTCATGCCATGTAACAGCATTAGGTAAGATAAGCTTGTGAGTACCAAGATACTTGAATGGTGTTTTTAATTCTGTCGCTGATGTGAAACTCTCTGCATTAGTGTTAATGTGCAAGTCCACTTCTCTGCCTACAGTGGCACAATTAATTTCAGTTTGACTTGGGCTCTTATCTGCATGTCAGCCTGGCAGGCTGACTGAGAGTAGAGATGCACCCATCTGAGTTGGGGTTGCCTCCACTCTGCTCCTTTGACCTCTCTGGTTTCCTGTAATCTCCCACATCATGCTTCTTCAGAATAGCTGCTATCCCTATACCCATGATCCCTTTTCTTTTCTTCCTCTTCTCAGTTTTTATTTATTCATTAACTTCTTTTTTTATGCAGGATCATATGTGTACACTCCTGTGAACGTGTGTGATGGGGAATGAAATGGATATAATATTTTCTTTGTATCTGTCATTTTCTATCTATCTCCCATATGACTTCTTAATCCATCTGAATGCATAGAAGATAATGTTTTGGGCGAAATAACATAAGAGGAAAGATAGACTCCCAAGGACCAATATCTTTATTGCTTGGAGGATAAACGGATTATGTCAGCCATTTTCTGCTGCTGACAGCTTTTCTTATTAACCGATTTTATTTTTAATCTGCCAAGGAAGAAATGCGGTTTTATGTCACAATAAAACGCTGGTCACATCTACTGTAATGCTGCCCTCAAACAAACAGATTTCTCAAAGCCTTGCTGAGAAATTTGAAATAACTTTAAAGAGGGTTTTTGGGGGAAAGGGGGTCTTCATCCACAAGCTTGTTCAACTGAGGGGTAAAATATTTTTTAAAGGCCTTCACAGTTGGTTGTATTCTTCTTTTAAATATGTATTTCTCTATTTTGCTGATCTCTAAAAAAAAACCACGATGTGTGTGGGCTGTCTGTTGTGTGCCAGTCCATTCATGTGGCTTGCATTAGGATATTAAAAAGAATAGAATGGAAGCTTTGCTCACACCAATAAGTGTCTGTAAGAAGACTGCTGCGAAGCTTTAAAAAAACAATGAGGGGTTATAATAACGGGTTTATTTTTTTTACCATCACTAAAATCAGACCTATCTCAGGTGTGTCCTGTTTAGCAGCTTCCCTTCAGTTAAGTGTGTGCAGGAGATTCTGGGGATCATCTCAAATGAAACCATTTAGACAGATTTATATGGAAGGGTGTTGGGTGTATGTGCCAGGGAGCTATCATTAACCCCAGGGCTTTAGCGCTCCCTGCTCTCTCATTTCATGCTCGTGATCTGAGGGTGTGAATTAGCCATTGCCCCAGGCAACCCAACTTAGTTACCGGCTGGACAACATGAAAGCAATACACAGAGCTGCATAAAGAATCCTCTCAAAGCCCCCTGTCCACCCCCCCGCACCCTACATCCCTACCTTCTCCTGAGGGACTGAAGGGGGATACCCGTGTCATGTCTATAATGGACAAGTGGCAGGTTCACCTTTGCCTGGGCTGGGAAGCTTAGAGTAAAAATATTATGATTTACTTGGTGATGTTCACATATATTAAAGCATGCTTACAGTAAGTCAGTGAGCGTAAGTAAGGTAATGTAATGCTAACATTATAAAAATATTACATTAGCAGGCTTTATAGTATAGGCAGTATAGTCTGGAAAAAAATTGCTAAACATTTTGTTGCCCTAATCAGAGTAGTCTAAATTCTCTATATAGGTATTGACAGTTAATTCACGAAGAAATTCATATATATTGATATGTCTTCCAAATAAAATGTGATGACAATATGATTTAAATTCTCACATAGTGTACAGAAAACTGACTTACAGTTCCTGTATGCTTCACAAAATGTGCAGAGAAAGCCACCAGTATATTAGGAAAGATTTGATGAAGAAGTAATGTGGTTTCCCAGCCATATATAACTACATTCACTTAACCTGTGTGACCAAAAAGGAAATGGAATACTATATACTGTAAGTCAATATATTTTTGTGAAAGTATTGCGGGATTTTAAATGGATTTGGTTTGTACGCACGCTGTACCAGCTGATGGAATAACAACACTGTTTATTCAGGATGGGATGATTGAGCCTGATACTGTGTATACTGTTGGTGGAGTAATACTGACATCAGTACAGATATGCAGCCAGACACCTGAATCAAGCCACATGTCATTAAGGTATCCAAATTCTTCTCATATACCCATGACTCCATGCTGACACACTCTGTTGCAGGCAACAGTTTCCCTTAAGATGGAGCAATATGAACTGCTGTTAATTTGTTATTGGACAGTTATGGAAGCCAAATACAGCATATAACCAGGAAGATAACTTGCACACTAAACACATAGTTCAAGCCTTCTCAATTGGCGAGTTTCCTTCCCTCTCAAACTTCTCAACTTATAGTTGAATTATGAATAAAATGTCATCAAATGAATCAAAGATATCACTGGCACCATTTCCAAATTCTCAGTCAGGGCTTAATTTGTGCCGGATCCTGCCGGAACAGGATCCGGGACCTCCCAGATTGGGACCGGCACCTATTTTGTCGGATCCGACATTATGTCACTATCAATATCTCTAAATACATTTTGAGTAAAATGTAATGTTATCTGTTCTGTCAGACTTTTATTTCCCATTGAAATTACTGTAAATCGCTTGTTTAAGTAGGCATAGTAGCCTATTTTGGATGCAATTTAAATCGAATAAAAAGATAGACGTGACGACATCAATCAGGTCACGCATGACGCCTGAAGCGTTAGATTTTTGTGCGCGCCGTGAACTGAGGGTACTGCGACAGCGAGTTGTCCAATGTGCTCCAGGCACTGTGGTTTTGATGCATTGCGTGACTTTCTATCCCCCTGACCTGCCGGATCAGCACCCTCTGTGTTCCGGGACCTCCTGATTTACAAATTAAGCACTGAGTACATTGTATGTAAGAATATGATAAATCAGTACATTTATTTTTATTACAGTTGGTACTTAGAGAATTACAGACAGTGAGTTTCTGTGCACAATGATCTGATCACATCGCTCTTTGCTTTACTCAGCTGCAGTGCTTCCATATGCTTACTCTGTTAGTGACAGCACCTCTCCGTTCCTCTGATGTCTCCTCCAGCCACACTGGGGTGCTCCTTTATGAAGCAGCCCCCAATAGCCTACTGTATATGCAAATCAGTCCATGTATACAAGGGTTGCCTTTTTCATGTATTCAACACGTATTTCCTTTCCGTCCTTGAGGTCATCACACATATACTCCTTGTGACCATGATTGACCACTATAGTGTCACTGTATATATTTCATTTCAGTTGTTGCCAATGAAAAAAATTTATGTTTTTGATGGAGGGTGTTGCGCTGATCTTTCCTGATGGATGTCATCTGCTCCTGTTGTTAGAGTGCAAAACTGCTTCACATGTGTAGTAAATGTTAACTTGAAAGCAAAAATTTGTCACCACCAAAATGTGCTGCATTTGACAACCACTGCTAATAAATGGCAAACAAGAAAACTTCATCTGACCGTTAGATCGTTGTCATGAAAAGATCTTAACCGCTCAAGTGCATTGGTCTCCTTATGTCAGGTACACATTACACAACTTCTAGTTGGAGAGTATGTCAAATTGAACGACTGCAGTTTCTGAATCTCGCTGCACTTTCTGTCCTAGAGGGCGTCAGATTTGACGACTAGGCATCACAGGGGATGATTTACTATCTACACGATTCCCTCACAATATTTCTCCACGATTCCAGATCTGGTATTGCGCTGCGAGAGTACCTCGACCTCGCGGTACTCTCGCAGCCAATCACCGTGAGGCGCCGCGCGAAAGTACAAACAAGCAAAATGGAGAGCAAGAAACTTGTCGCCGCCGCTGCAGTGTGCGCCCTAATTTGCACAAAGAACATTAGACGAAAATCATGGGGCAGACCACATTTGTTTGGTCATGGAAATTATGGGCTGACTACTCTTTAGCGGGAATTAGAGGTGAGAGAGAAATCTTTTTTACTGTACTGCTTTGTGTATTGTACTTGATATCTCATTGGCTGTTGACTGTTGTGGTCACGAGAGCCCGCCCCATGACTGGCGACAAAATAAAGAGTCACAGGAGCCGTTAAGAGCGATAAAACTGAGTCGCTGGGGGTGTCACACTAGTCGACTGCCGGTCAGGGGTGTGCGCTATGATTTTTCCTAAAACTCGTAGGATTATGCAAATGAAGGTTATGACTGAAAATCCTAGGGAAAGTCGCCCAGTGTGTCCTTAGCTTTAGATGAGAATATCTTTGTATTAATTCTAAATAATTGTAAAGAAATCCCTGTATATAAGTATTCACTATTTGCTGGGCTAGTGTACTATGTAATATACATTCATTTTTGACATGTGATGCCATGTTTCCATTTGGCATGTGTGTTTAACCACTGCTTCTTAAAACTATTCAGTGATGACGATTAGTCTTATCTCTAAAAAGGAGAGCAGTGTAGGAAACATTTTCAGAATTAGTGAAGATAGATTCATTTCCTATCATTAATAACAATCCTCCTCATTTTCTCTTCAGACTTTCAGATGTTTGCATATCATTTGTATTTTTAATTGGTGAAGTTTGATTAAACCCAGCCCCTAGTGTTATATGGCATTAGGCACCGCCATATGTTTAGTTGTGTGCAGATACCATTTCCATAATCATTTTGCCAGTTTGAGGCAGTCTTCTTATTTGCTGCACAGCTTTGATTGCATCTGCCTCAACTTAAACGATGCCTTGTGAGTTTTCAGTTCATTGCTGTGACCTTTAATCTACGACTTACAGAATGCTCCCATCTATCATGGTTGTCAGTTTGAAATTTCTAATCTCGTCTGAAAAGACTTTACAAGTGTAGCTGGATTACTCTGTGATAATTAATCATATTCAGATGCATGAAAACACATTTTGTTTACATATTTGTGATCACTTAAAATGAGGAAAACGAGGGAGGAGTATGGAACCCTGCAAGTTAGGTGAGGTGTGCATTTGGATAACATTTAGATAATTATTTGTTTAAAGCAGGACTGAGATGAACAAGGACATTTGTTACTAACACTTTTTCATTTTTCATTGAAATTAGATTTTGATCAGAGTATTTTTTTTGTAAATTTTTAAATTTCTTACACTCAGAGCCATTAGTTGTTGTTATGTCCCTGCACCAATGTCACCAAGACAAATTCCTATATATTTATTGTACTTGGTGAAAAACATGACTCTGATTTTGATGCCGATTTTGATTCTCATGCTGATTGATATCAGTCCAACTTGAATACAGATTATATTGGAAATTATGGCTCTATTAGTCAGAAATTAATCTCAGTTTTCCAAGCAACCGCCAGACTTAATGTTTTCAATGAAAACGATAGCAATGATAAGGTAGGTCCAAATCTTTTTCAGTCTCCAATGAAAGAGGATGGATATCTTTGTAGACTTTCTGTGCTGTGGGCATTCTTAAAGGGGTTTTCTTCAGCAGAAGTGAGTCCTGGTTATGTTTTTCCTTTGAAAAGGACACATTTTTTTCTAAAGAGGACGAAAAAAACATTTCACTTTTCAATTACCCCCAGCTCCTTCACCTCTCCCATCCTCCCCAGGTCTAGTTTCCAAGGAGAGAGAAAAGGAGAAGGGATGCTTTTCACTTGCATGGCGGCACCCCTCCCTCTCATTCCTCCCCTATCATTCTGGCTACCACTTTTATGCATGAAACAGAGAGGTAGATTGAAAGCATTCACTGGCCATTCAGACAATGAAGAAAGGAGATCCTCAGAGCTTTATTAGATATGAAGATCTACAATAAAAATCAATTTCTGGCCTCTTTATGCAGTTTAAATGACAAAGCCTCAACCCATTCAGCCATTGTGTGGAGGAAAGTAATTCTGCAGCACCGGCGGAGACAAGAGCACGGTATACTTTCTGACCTGCGATTGCAGATTCTAATATGATACAGACCTACTGAGATAATGGGAGGCACTTAATATCATCTGTTGAGAAGAAGAAAAAAAGTTATCTCATATCTTTTGGTGGATAGAGGGATGGGGTTTAAACCATTTCATGGGTGGAATACTAAGCAGACTTAGATGGACAGCTGAGCATTTCACAAGTCACTCTCACCAATACTCTCAAATGTCAGAAAAATGTCATCGTTAAAGTTGGTAACACTTAGGCCTTAAGGGGATAATTGTAATATTTACACTATGTAAAGACAATAAATTGAAGATTGATAGGAAATAGGCTGCATGTTATTGGATGAAAAACAGTGGTACAGGCCTCTCCTTCAGTTAGAGGACTAGATCCAGAATGCCAGTTACCTCATACCCAAACTCATATATGGCTCTTTCAATAACTCAGAAAATCAGCACAAAACTCTATCACTTTTCAGTGGAAATAAATTTAGTTTTTATTTAGTTTAGTTTTGTGTAAGATTGAGCCCTGGTGCCAAATTCTCCAATGAAGGAAGTACATTTTTTTCTTAGTCACACCCCTTGTGAGTACTGTCATTCACTCCCCAGTCCAGCTCATCTGTGGCACTGTGGTGCTTGAAACGGTGCTGCCTCTTTTCACAGCCTAGGCCAAAACCAGTAGAATGTAACCAATAGAATGAGTGAGTGCCTATACTCAAAAGAGATAAACCATAATAAGATGAACAAAAATACTTTGCTGTTCTGATTGTACACCAACATGATTCAGGAACCAGTCTTTATGCTTTCGTTCTAAACTTGTCAAAGCTACAAGGATCTAAACTGTGATGAGCTCAACTGATGTTGCTCACAATCAGCCTTTCTATGGAACCAGACAACTTTCTTGCTACCAGAATTATCTCTCTCTCTGTCTCTTTCTCTTTCACAGTAATTCATCTTTGCAGACTTAAGATATAGATGTTTTTTATAAAAGGCTTTAAGATTTATTTGGACTCTGATAATCTTGATATTTGTGTTTTCATATTTGCGTGCCTTCACATGTCTCTGTGTGTGCGCACGGCACCCATCTACAGCCATTTTGCGTCCCTCCTAGTAAGCATTAGGTTTAATACAGTTGGGGAAACAAAATGGCCAATCAAGCTTTTTATGTTCTCTGGACATTTTAGTGCTATTCTGTGTGAACTGTTTGTTACTGAGTTCTTCATCTGAACAGGACAACAGGATGAAAACAGGTAAACATCCAATCATTTCACTCCACCTCAGATGATGGGCCTTTCTGTAAAAGAGATATGTGCTGAGCTGAATTCCCCTCCAGAATGGCATGGCACTGCTTATCATGTGTCAGATACTAGCGTCAGTTTTATAGCAGTAGTAATTTGATAGGAGTTAAGCTGTTAATGTATAATGTTCAATAATAACAGTAATTTGATAGGGGGAACAGCCAGTGCTATAGTACCACAAAGGTAATCTGTTTGAATTGAAGATGAAATTACAGGCAAGGCTGAGCTCATGTTAGTTACAGACAAGTCCAGAATAAGGTTTCTGCAGCAAACCAGATAAGCACTTAAGATTAAGTGTTAAAGTACATGGTGCCTCGCTCTTCTCACATGTACAAGATGTTGAATCATATACTCAAATATTAGCGTTAGTTTTCCAATCATCCAATTCCAAAATATTATTTTAGCATGATATAAATATATGTTAACCTATTTTATTCATGTCTTTATCTACATTAAAATAATTACTGCTACCTTTGTACATTAAACATAATTATAAATAAAATAATTACTGCTGTCCTCTCCACATTTGGATGATGAGTTGTTGTCTAAGACCTTCCTGCATGAGATCTGAACATTGGTATACCTCTGTTTCAAGAAACACTTATAATAGATGACATGTTCTGCCACAAACTCAACAAGATAAATGATCCATGTTGCTGTAATGAAAAGGACTTTTGCCATGCTTTCATTCTTCTCTGATGGAGACATGGATGAATTGGATGAGCGTACCACATCTCCAAGGGCAGGGAGATAAATATTATGCCTGACTGCTCTCCACCATGTCACCTCAAGTCTGGTTAGCTGCTGAAAAGCAATTGTTTTATTCCAGAGTCCTGACTGCAAGACATATACTATTTCAAATTAAACCTTCAAGGTCCCAAAGTCATTTATTTGTGTCAAAACGGAGGTAGAATGGAATTCTGAGGAACAACAATAAATCCACTGTGGATGTAAGAAATCACAATAACTTTTCAGTGTCTTACTGGCAAGTGTTGTCTGCTTGTGGAGTAGAATAATATCCAGGGTGCAGGACTCCATTCAAGGCCTTAACATGTGGAACTAATCTCCCCCCAAAAAACTACTATTTGGCTTCATTGTTTTTGGTTCAGTCTACTCCAAGTGTTAGAACCACTAGCATGTGTCCATGGGGAAAGTCATTGAATATGAGTAGCCTTCTCTACCGCCTATACTCAAACATTGTAAGTTGATCCTGATTCACTGATAGGAGAGAGAAGCCTCCTTGAGTGTTTGCAAAGGGTGGACCTTCAGAAGAACAGCTTTGCCAAAAATCCTCTCGTGGCCCCAGAGAACATAGCACAGTGCTCAGTGAAAACAAAGATGTTATAAGCTAGCTTAGCTATTATCGCGCCTTTGCACTACATCTCCCCCGACACTGCATTCAAATCTGTGTCTATTTATTTGGGGTTTTATTTATTTATTATAGCATTTTTCTCCTCTTTTTCAAGGAAAAAATCACTAAACGGATTATTTGTGGAATAAGTAAAATAATTACCAGTGCTCATGCTTCTTTAATTTAGGCAAACTTGAGTATTTTCCTTGAATCCAAGCATTACTGTTTGCACACATACTGTACTTGTGGAGAAGCACAAAGGGGAGGATGTTGTTGAGAGTGCAGGCAGAAAGACTACAGTAGTTCAATCAGAGAGAGACTTGGTAGCAAATGAAAAGAAGCAAAAATTTACTGATTATGATTTCTGCAAGCATGAAAGAAACATATTTCTATTTATAATGTAAGCTATTTAATATGTTGTATCAAGAAAAGACACACATTTTTTATAACAATAAAAAAAACATGAATGAGCCTGCAGATAAAGCACATTTTGGCTGTAACCCTGCTGCCTAGATTTTGAGGTCCAAGGCCTATACCGGGATGGCAGGTACCATTACAAAATTCTTTACTCATCTCATTGTATTCATCGGGTCCCTCTCATAAAACCATTACCATTTCAGCCAAGTGAAATGTCAGTATTTTAGTACTGACTTGTGATTAGCTTCTACTGGCATGCAGTGGCTCATGGGAAATGACAAAACTGAACTCAAAACTGAACCCATTTTGGCCAATGTCCAAATTCTATTTCCAGGAACAATTTCCAAGCAAGTATTGGACATAAGCGCGAAAAAATTATTGTCACAGTAACAGATAACCACAGACAAATGAAAATGTACTTGATGCAATTTGGAAGTATTGGAAGCAGTGAGATCAGTTTCTGCCCAGGCAATGAATGGACCAGAAGTTGTCAAGGTTAAATGGAAACTTGAAACCCAAAATCCTCAATCATGTCATCAAAAGATTTAAGAATGCATCAAATATAAAATGTCTTTATAATGTAATTACATTTTAAAGATACAAATTCTAATTTATTTTATTTTTAAGTATTTTTCCTCACAAATGTTACAAAGCAGTCACACACCATACAAGTTTTTGTATCAAAACCTCAGACAACAACAGTCATGAAGTAAACAAAGCCAATAGTGTTGGTAACATTGTTTCCACAGGCACCATAGTTATGGATTAGGCCTTGAAAGATTATTTCATGTAAATATTTAATAATGCATCCAATGTATAATGTTTGTCAGATTTTTCATCTTCATCTATTAATAAATCCAATGACAAAGTACAGTAATGTGTAGTAAGAGTGTGCCAGAGTTGGGTAGGGTTCTTTAGGCTAAGTCATTGCCAGTTTGCTTTGCTACCAATGAGCATCTGCTTCCAAATTATGTCAGCAGTGTTTACTAAAATGGTCTAGCCAATGCATTACAATTGCAACAGTGCACTGAAGGGACCAGCCAGCTGCCATCATCATACACCAGAGGGGTTAGACAAATAATACAGTGATAGAATGATAATTCCATGATATAATTGGAGTTGAACATTTTTTAAAATGCCCCTATGTTAAGATAAACTGTTTTTTCAATGGAGCATCCTTAGGAGAATTAAATAGGATGACACCATATTAACATGTCTCCCTTTATAACAGCAGGAACGTGAATTAAAAGGTGTTAATAGTTCCAGAAAGTGCCAGATATTAGTGGTGACTAATTTGAAACTAAACAGCATCGACAGGAGAGCCTTCCTTTGTAGAAGTTATGTAATCCAAGCCCAAAATTTTAATTGGCTGTGCTGTGCTTGATGCTGTCAGAATATTGACAATGATTTCAATAAAAGTGACAAATGCCAAGCAATCAATAAATATGCATCTACATATAAAACAAAGTTGAAATGATCAGTGGTAGCAAGAAGCAGAACAACAGGTTATCAGTTGGTTATCAAAACACTTCATACTTATTCTGCTTGAATTGGAACATAAGGATAAGACATGCTATTCCAGTCTTCCAGATTGGATTTAATTTAACAGTTTAATTTGAATTCCTTAAGATCAAGAAACCTCAGTAAATTTTAAAAGAAAATTATTATTTTTAAACAATTATGATGCTGTATTGCACTGATTTTTAGACAGTTGATTGAATAAACCGATGAATCCTCATCTGTTCTCCTTAACAAAGACTGTGATCCTACTCTCAGACATGCAATTCATGTCCTCTCAATGCCTGAAAGACAAAGTGGGTAGCACAACAAATTCATTTAGAGCATTGCTAAAACATGATCGACATCTGTATAGGCATGGGGTCTTATTGCCAAGATTAATTATATTCATTATACAGAACACTGCATACAAATGACCTTGTTTCCTGTTCAATACCTGTGTTGATTTGGGATATTGCAAATTGAATAGAATTGTTAAGACATATGTAAAAACTTAAATGTGGCACTCCACTGGGATAAAAGTGTCTCACCTGTTTGAATTATGAATGTACAGAGCCTGAAAAGGTTTGACAGAGTATATTACGGGCCCACAATAGCCATTCACACTTACACTGTGCATCGTCATGCTCTCTCTCTCTCTCTCTCTCTCTCTCTCTCTCTCTCTCTCTCTCTCTCTCTCTCACACACACACACA
>OMLI01075030.1:0-17552 GCA_900302605.1 Rondeletia loricata | reverse complement strand
CACACACACACACACACACAAACACGCACAAATTTTTCCTCTCCCATTTCCCTCATACTCTGTGGCTATGCTACAGGGAGAAGAGGCCTAGATCAGTAAGACAAGTGAGTGATCTATAGTTCTTCCTGAGACAGATTGTCTGGAAGGTTGCAGAGATTAGTCACATCTGGGGCTTTTAAGAATGCTGCAAATTGTGGCCTTTCTTTAACGCAAGCGATAAGGCATTAAATGAAGGGAGCCGCCTTATCAGCCCGCTGCTACCCATAAATCACAATTGCCTGCTCCCCTCCTGTACCCCTGGTGGTTTCTATCTGCATCCTGGGGCTGGCAACATCCCACCATCGCAGCCACTACCACCACCACATCACACAATAATCACACTATTTGCCTCCTAATTCACCCTCTACAGACAGTGCATTAGAGGCATTCTTCCATTATGTTTGCCTCTCGTCTCTTTCTCTCGCTCTGCCTCTGTGTTTCTCTCTGCCTCTCAGTCTGTCTTTCGTTGTGTGTATTCACAAGTCTTCAAAGGGGGAATCATTCTTCCTTCGAGTGCTATCAGACTTTAATCCAGAGGAAAACACTGACACTTCAGTACCAATTCAAATGAATGGGATGTGGAAACAGCATTTAATGGGATA
The DNA here is from genome assembly GCA_900302605.1 of Rondeletia loricata. NCBI lineage: Eukaryota > Metazoa > Chordata > Actinopteri > Beryciformes > Rondeletiidae > Rondeletia > Rondeletia loricata. The sequence continues at coordinate 16,911 of OMLI01075030.1, read as the reverse complement.
TTGTCCTCCTTTTGTCTCATTCAAACCAAAAAGAAAATAGAGTGGATAGCATAAGCTTTAATGAGCTCGTGTAAGTGACTCACACATTTAATTATTTCTTTCTTTCTCAATAATTATATGGCAGTGAGAGTGGTTTTGTTGTCCTTGCTTGACAGTTTAAATTATTTTAGCTCAGGAGTGACTTAAACAGAACTGGGTGATCTTTCACAGCCCTCCTCAGGAACAATTTAACAATTTAAATACATTTTGTGACAATTCTGTTTCAGAGATATGATGACCATATGGAAACCAAATTGTGTCAATAATTAACTAATCAATAAAGAGAGCACTCCTCTTTGATTAGACACATTTGCCAAATTAAAATCTCCAGCACAAGTTTAAACACGACCGATTCTGGATAAAGTCTCACATCAATTAGTTTTGCTAAGGCCATTGCAGGTGACACTCAATGGCACTGTATTATAACAATGCAGATGTTTACTCTTTCACAACAGTGTATGTTTTAGCCAAAAGGCTAAGCAAATATCAGTGTATGTGCATCATGAATATTGACAATGGACACGTTCTAACTTTGAATATACAAATTAACCCACCAGGCACAGCCAAGACATTTTAACACAGTTGATTCTTTGTGTAACCATTTACCCTGCAACATGCAAAACAAAGCAAACTGCACCTTTTTATACGCTTTTCTAGCGACCCTAGAAAGGAACAGATAGAAGACATAAAACATGTAGGTTGTGAAAAGTTTTCAAAAACACAGCGAAGATTTTAAGTTATTCTGCTGTTTTAAGAAACTGTCCCTAAAGCCCAGTCTCCACCAAACAGCCAAGACGAGCCGAGACGAGCCGAGACGCGACAAGACGGTTTGAGAACGTCTTTAGAAGAAAGTTTTATCGGTGTGAACTGTCCAGTTTTAGAATGTCGGCTCTCGGCGGCTGGCGTTTTGAAAACTGAGCATGTCAAGTCTTAAGCCCGGAGTTTTAAAGACGTTCTAAAACCGTCTCGTCGCGTCTCGTCACGTCTCGTCTCGTCTCGGCTGTTTGGTGGAGACTGGGCTTTACTCATGAATATAAAACAAGACCGTGTGCAAAGCCACGGAACAGCCGGTCGGTCACCTATGCTTGGAGGGGAATGCGCATACCGCCACCCACTAGATCACTGATGAACGGCATGTCAGGACTACCAGAGTAGGCCTATTGGAGCTCAATCGCGTGATTTGCAACAATGACTCGACGGAAGGACGGACGGACGGACAGACAGACGGACGGATAGACAGTCGGACAGACTCGAGCAAATCATAGGTATAGAGCCGCGCATCTCGCGATGCCCAGCTAATAATATATTTTTTATTATCATTATAGATAAAAGTATTGGTGGTGGCAGGATGATTAATCCAGATGTTTAAGATTTCCTTTTTGATGTGGAAAGTACTATGTAATGCATTTAGGTATTTTACTGAAAACATGCACATCTTCTTACACAGGGCATGCTTCACATTTCCTTCATTGGACTTCTGTTTTACTTTATCCACAGGTCATTTCCTGTTGCACAGCTTTGATATACTTTAATGGCAGGTCACATGAGCTTCTAAGAACCTAGGAAGTGTATGGTAGTTTTCAGTTTATAATTGATGTTGGTAAAATAAAAATTACAGCTATCAATTCCAATGCACACTATATTGTTCCTGTTGAGTCAACTAATTTAAATGTTACTCATCCAGAAACGTGCTGACAGTTATCAAAGTCTAAATTGAGTCTAGAGCACTGGAGAAATAATGGGCATGCATGAAAAACCCATAATGGGAGACCTTTTCATGGTCGTGTGTGCTTATCACTTGGTACCTGTGTGTCAGGTGACAGGTGAGAGTAGAGGTGGCCTACATGGCAACACCAGAGTTGATGGAGGAGCTAAGCCTGAGGAGGGGCTAAAGGCGTGGGCCTGTGCTGTGCTGTGTTGTTGGAGACCTAACTGGAGACAGATTAAGGACTGTGCATTTATCTCTGCTTGTAAATGAGTGACTGGCCAGTGTTGTTACTGCCAGACCAGGGTATTGGAACAAGAGGCTTAAGATGCTATCAGAGAATGCTGTGCCTGCAGGCACTCTGAAGATTATAAGGCATGGAAAAAGACAGTGGGAAAAGTGTTGACAAACAACCAGGGGTTATTAAGCATTAATTATATGCTAAGCTAACTCTCTCTCTGACCCATCAACACCAAGCTTATGAGACTTTAGGGGTTCGGCGTCCCTTTATCAAGGTCAAAAGTCATCAGTTCATTCTGGTTGTCTCTGAGGTTAGTGTGTTAAATAAACAATGTGTATCAAAGCTTTCTTCGTGTCTCCCCCTGTTCACAACTGAAAGAAGTAAACAAATGATTTTGTTATTTCTTTGATATGATCAAAACTTTATATCATAGATAGTGCTATAACATCATGATGGAGCAAAACAATAGAGATCTAAGACAATTAAAGGTTATTGGTTTAACCCTAATTGTAAAACAGGTAGTACTGGCCCTCAGTTCTGATTGGCTGAGTCATGTTCAAGTCATTGTAAAATACCTGATAGACATAAACATGTGACCATGTAACAATTTTAATATAAATATATTAACTGAAAATCACCAATCATACCGATACTAGAACTATATTCTTTGACTTTGACTTTTATTGGAAATAAAGGATTTATCAAAATTTGCGAGCTGGCAAGCATCAACACCTTTGTTTGTTGGATAAGTGATGAAAAGATTGTGATGAATATTGAACTGCTCATGTCTGAATTGACTGCAGTGGTCAACTTTAGGGGGAGATAGTGCCACATAATGCTGTAGAGCAAAGGGCGTGCAATGTTTGTAAAATGTCTTACGAAACAAAAAATGTGCCGTTTTATTTGCATGATTTCATGATAAAAAACAAAGAGGAGTTGTCTTTATACTATGTACTTGATGTTTGCAATGAATCATGGGTAGCGTTACGTAGAGAAAGTCCTTGAGATTGGCTTCTTGTGTTTGCTTTCTTAAACTGCATCAAGCCAGCTAGAGATAGTTAGAATAAGACCATAAGCGGGGCAATTTTGCCTTCAAAATAAAAGTGTAAAAACATTGAAACACGTGTTTGTCAATAGGGGTTTCTTTATACGGTTTTGACTAGAAGAGAATTGGCAACACTGGTGACATGTAACACAGTTCTAGGCTTTATTTACTGCGACTTGTAGCAAAAATGCTACGTGTGGCATTTTTAAACATCAATATATAATTTTCAAGGTAACTTTGCACCAAGTGGCAGTGAGAGATATTTGTTTGAATTTTTGAAAGTTTGAAGGACTTCATTACCCACAAGTCATGTAATGTGACCTCAGTAAATTTCACACTCCTTGGACCTAAATTTCTTCTTCTTAGTGGCTGGTAGGGGTGGAGGTGAGTCCATCTTTCTCTGGACGGCGCACTAGCTCGCTGCTGTTTAGGAGACACTTTTGTTTTTCGCTCTTAAGTTTCGATTCACCACTTACTGTGGGCGGAGAAGATTTCCCACCAATGACCATACCTGACACCAGAATTGCATTTGGGCAAATAGTTAGAATGTATGGGTCTCAGTTAGGGGGCGTGGAACGGTTCTGCTTTAGGCTGATAACAGGTGTATTTTTATCATCTGCCATTATCTCCATGAAATTCAACCTGGTGGTGTCTAAAATGCAGTGTAGAGGCCGCTAGAGGCTGCCAGTCTTCTCACAGATGGTCTCATGCTTAAAAAATGCATGTGCATTGGTCTTAACACAACAACAGTAAGAGGGTGAGAAAATGGCAATAATAAATGTTGAGATGATGAAACAAGATCAGCTTTTTGAATGCTTGAGTACTTTTCATTTTGGCGATCAAAAAAAACCTTTGCTAGCTGCATCATATTTGTATTATGTCCTGACTGAGGTTGTTAAAGGGATAGTGCACCCATTTAAAAAATCCTACGTACCCCCAAATACGTAGGACTGTTGTGATTGTATCCTCACCTCACTGTTCTAGCTGTACTGGATTGGACCAATGCTAATAATTAGCATGTTGCCATTGGGCAGACTGTCTCCCCCCCGCTAGCCTTCTTTAAAATAACCGTCTAAATCCACTCAACTTGTTAAACAAACAAAGTTTTAGTTTGTTGGTGTAGAATACATTTTACATGCTGCAACGGTGTATGGAAAAGTCGACAGTTGTCCAAAACATTGTTCGTCCACGGCAGATCCCTCTGGTGTAGAATGCCGTCTGTGCTGCACCTTGCTGCATCCGGTACTACGGTGGCTCGCAGGTGCGTCAGAGGAACGCGATTACGCTAGAGTCTTCTTTGGTTTGTATTGGCGGATACTTGCAATACTTGCAATATTGGCAGATGCAATGTTCGTGTGGGGTGATACCAGAAAGAGAAAAAAAGAGTGACCGGCTCTCAGACTGAAACTAAAGGTGGAAGCTGAAACGGCATGAACAGCAATTTTTGCGAAAATATCGTCCTTGTGCATTCCGTAATCATATGTGCATTTTCGTTTCCAACCGCGACACTTGTAAATGTGCTGTTAAACCTTATTTGAGTGGATTTAGATGGTTATTTTAAAGAAGGCTAGCGGGGGGGACAGTCTGCCCAATGGGAACATGCTAATTGTTAGCATTGGTCCAATCCAGTACAGCTGGATTGTTCAGTTTTAAACATTTTAATAGCCTTCTTTGTTCAATTTCTTGGGTCACAAATATACACAGGATCTGAACATGGGTAAAAACAAGATTTAAAAAAAGATGAAACTTTAATGATCGCCTTGGGGAAATTGGGTCATTGCAGCAGCAAATAGCAATATAATAGGATACAGCAAAGAAAGATGGAATAAAAACAGAAAAATAGAACATAAACGAGAATATACTGTAGCAAATGGGGGTTATATAAACATATGCAACTGACAGTTCCAACACATTAGGGAGAATGTATGAATGAAGAGTATGGGGAAAACTATGGATTACAGAAAATATATTCAGTATGAAATACGTGGAAGCATCATAAAAATATATGCAATATATAAGTGAGAATTATATGGGAATATGAAGAAAACGTGAATTTGTGAGCAATGAATTACAATGTGAAATACAAGCAAACAAAAACAAATACAAATCAATTAGATAATATGCTGCAATAACAATCAATACTTCAAAAGAGGTGGATGGGGATTAGGGTTTAACACCAAAAGTAACTCTACAGAGGCTGATTATCAGAGACTTTTTGAAGGTGGAGGTGTTCCACAGGGAAGGCCCTGTTGCCCCAGGATCAGTGCTTATGTTGGGCATTGGACTTCTAGGATGGCATCAACTGACCTGATATTGTAGGTAAGGTCTTGGAAAATAAGGATATAAGAGATGAAAGAGGTAAGAGATGTAAACCCAGCTTTTTGGGCATCCTGAGCAAGATTATGTTTGCCCTCCTCACTTGAATGCATTTTATCATCATTGCAGTACATTGCACAGTTTCAAATGATCCTGCAAGAGACTGCGGATTGTGTATTACTTGTTAATATTACTGCTGTCAATCATTGAAAAAGGTGAAAAACTCATGGAACCTAAGGCAATGTTGCGACCTGGTTGTAAAATAACTTGGCTTACACGTTAAGGTTTCAACATTTCCATTGTTGGTATTTTATTTTACTGTTATACTCCTAGAGGTCATAGGAAAGCATGAAAAACCAAAACATCAGCGATAAATGTCAGGTTTTGCTGTCAGTCCATCAGAATCAAAGAGCAAGGGCTTCTTTCTAGACTCACCATTTTGCACCGATGTTCAACAATCACACAGGGAGAAATCCATCGTAGAAGAGGCAGACACCAATTTCTCCACGGACAGTAGCCTCAACAGACCGTAATGCAACGCAGCCACAAGACATGTTGCGTTTTGAGTAAGGGTTGTGGCCGCGATCATAGACTCGCCCCAGTGTACACAAACTAGTTGGCTAGCTAGCTATATTTACTGTATATGCCCCACGCACTCCTTTGATTGAATGCAACAAGTTCACACCTGTTCTCTGGGTTTTGTTGAAAATCATTCGGGGAAATGTAGGAAATTACTAACTGAAGTAGAAGTAGGTGAGGCAGGTTGAAGGAACGTGATTACAACAAATAAAGTAAATTACAACACTTCATTACAATCTCAAAATAACTCCTCCTAATTCATTGAACATCACAAATTGATGATATCTATCAGTGAAGAATATCTGATGGTTGATTTTTCCTTTAGGTAGACTCTAATAACAGTTGATACACATGGGTCATTTGGGTACTTGCAAAGTACCCCTAATTTTCTAGTGATTAGCTTGCCAGATTATAATGTGATACAGGTAGGCCTCACAATATATGGGGCATTGCAGTCTGTGTAATAAGTAAATAATTTCTTCTAAACTGTGTAAACTGATAACCTAGTGTTGTTCGTGTCAACTGTAGTTAACCTGATCAAACAGAGGCAGAGTCGCATTTTATCAAGGTTTCGTCTCTCCCTCTGTGCCACATGAATTGCCCTCTGTGGAAATCCACTGGCCAGGCTACTATATCCCACAGCCATCTCACAGATAACAAATGTCTCATTTAGATACATAATTGTATGCCTTGCCGTAGGCCTATTTGTTGTTGTTGCATAGTTTCACTGCACAGACTTGATGAGAAGACTTGTTGGAACAGGAGGAGAGGGAAGAGGTGTGCATTTTCATGAATGTGTATGTGCCTGTGTGTGTCTTTGTCTCTGTGTATGTACAGTATGTGAATTAATGCAGCAGCATCTATTTTATGAGCGATAGCTAGTATTTAGCTAAATGTAGTCTATGGAAGTGTCCAAAATGGTCTACAAACCAGGATTCAGAAGTATCAACATTATTCGTCCCATTATGCATGCAATGACTGGAATTATTGGAAATCATCCATTATTATCCTTTCTCATAACCTTTACTATATGTTCCCTATTCAGTTTTAGAAATTGTGTTATTTACAGCCTTCAACAAGGTGGTTTGTCCAAATACCTTTTAGAAAGCATTTCGGAGACATATCTCGCATAGAGTTGATTGCAGAGGTCAAGTCTGACAGTGAAGAAGATTAACATGAGTTTTTTTTGTAGAAATGAGGTGGAGTGACCATGGGGTCTATATCTCTGAGTTGAAAGAAAGCTGTTAAGGCTGTCTTGTAGAGGGTTGGAAGAATGATATTGATGTTATGGAGTTAGGAGGATGTGCATACACTGTCAGGTACAAAGGTACAAAAAGGTACAGCCCCAGTGACAAAAGGTACAACTCTGTACTTGATTGTGTACGGTGAAAGTGTTAATTGTGAGTTGAAATCTGAGCATCTTGGGGCAAATTATAAAGATTTTACATTTATAGCAGTTGAGTTCCTCAGCATCCAGCATTTGATGTTTATGATGCAGTTTGTCAGGGTGACTGTGGCGGTGGGTTGAGTTGAGGTAAGCTGCATGTTGTCATCATAGCAGTGAAACGTGAGGCCATGTCGACATGTGATCTGGAAAAACACAACTGTTGCTACCTCACCATACAACTAAGATTCATGAACTAGAAAACTCTAGAAAGGAAGAACAAATTCAGCTACTGTTGGAGGCCAATGGATGTTCTAAAAAAACAGCTTTATTGCTACAGAAAAACCATAAAGCCTTGATCAGGGTTACATAACAAAGAGACAGTGAATCTAAATACCTTTCCAAAATGGACAATACAGTCAAAATGGCCACCTTAGTGGACTTAGCCCAGACTTAGCTCAGGAGTAAACAGTAAAGGGTTAAACCTACTACACATTGGACCACATGTAATAAAATGGTACAATCATCCATAATATAAAGAAAAAACTAAGCATATGATCATAACAAAAAAGGGACGATGAGGATAAAAGGATGCTGCCCTCAGTAGTATTAGAATACGGTTGGATAGTAGCCCTGCTCTTATCTGACAAAAAGGTCACCATAAGTGATGAGGTTTATAAGAAGATGCAATGCATTTCTATTTAATAATATATTGATATATTTCACAAATTAACATTGTAAAGGCAATGTTTTGGGGTTGTGAAATCTAAATGATTCCAATGAGCATAGATTAATAAATAAACACATAAAAACATAAAAGGTGAATATTTTGAAACACTATACATTTTGCTAACCTGGCATTCAGTGAACATCTAATATGCTGACACTGTGTCCCACCTCCTCCCTCCCTCAATCACAAAGTCCTAGACATACTACTACTTCAACTTTCTGAAACCGTTTCAAATGCTGCTTTTGATTTAGTTTATTCCTTCATTTTGTAGACCTTCAATGTCTGACGGTGAGCTCAGGCTGAGAGCAGTTGATTACTCTGATAATAAGAGGACAGATGGAGGGGAGGCGGGCATTAACTGGGTCAAGGGGATCTGGTCCAGAACACAGGTAGAGATTTTTTGCAATCACAAAACATACCTCTTTGTGCTCCTATTTCACAAGACAGCTATAAACTGGTAAAGGCTACAGTATTTTATCATGTACTTTCCTCTTCTCAGACACAAGCTAACCTTTTGCAACCTTTAGCTACGCTCAGCTGTATTTTCCTTACCCCTTTTCTCAAAAGCAACATGAAACAAACCAGAGAGCAAGCAATTTTATTGTTCAGTGGTATCTTTAATTGTGATGAAAAAGGATTATGTAGATTCCTGTAAGCCTCCCTGACAAGACATATTTCAAAGTGAATAGGTCATAGAACAGGAATATGTGTCACTGGTGGAGGCTTAGTGGAACGTCTTCTCAATAATAGGGTAATCCTAGAGTCTAGGGATCCCTCATTTACGCTCTCTGCCAAGAGATGATGTGCACTGGTCTCCAATTCTAGCCCATGGTCTCTACAAAGACAATTGAAAGTACTGAGATTGTGGTGGCTGGTGTCAGTTTCCATTAAGGTATTGTTTTAATTACTTCGTCCAGAAGTAGTGGCACTAGGAGCAGCATTAGTAAAAAAAAGAAAAAATTGCCCAGAAAAACAAGCGAACGACCAACAACGCAGCCCTCCACTGTATTGTAAATGCAAACATTTAACATGTCATTGCTTGAAATGTGCTTGCAATTTGTGATTTGTTGGAGTGTTTCTGTGAGATTGTCACAGAAATGTCAAATGAAACAAGAGGTGCAATTGGCACAAAGCAGGGATTGATTTCCAGATGTATGTGGGTGTAAGTTGTTCCAGAAACTGTCTTTTCTAACTTGGATGAAACAAATAATGTGAAAGAAAGAATGAAAAGAGCCATGTGATTTCTGTAAAGGATAAACAAAGACTAAAACTAATTGCTGCTGGAGGTCAGCAATCCAAATGCATATTCAAAGCACAGGGTGCTGCAGTAGATTTATAGCAGTCACAGTTATTTAACAATCTGAATAGGCAATTTCGCAGTGAATCTGCAGAGAAAGGGGACATGAAAAGTTGTGAAGAATTGATGATGGACTCCTTGAGAGTGAGCAAAATAAAATTGACCATGAAATCTGGAGCTTGGAATTAAATTGGTTGGAAGAAGAGAAGGAAAAAAGTGTGAGGTGTGACACATAAGTGTCTTTGTGCAAATGCCAAGGTTAATTTGCACATCAGTTAAATAGATAGTTAAATGAGAGAAGATCTGTTTGGACAAAGGAATCCCTAACAAGGAGAAATGTAGTATATGAAAGCTTTGCTGTTTAAGGCGGTTGTTTTACAGTCTTAGCTGAATATGGCTTCAACCTATGCTACATTTCTCACTCAGTGGCTATAGGAGGTAGGTAGGTCTTCCTGATATAGATCCATCAGGAGTTTGCACTTCTTTTTTCTGGCACACAGTTCGATGTTTATAGATGTTACATGAATGCCTTATGGAAGTTCACATAAGACTTGGTATTCATGAATGCGCTTTGAATCTGTTATAAAGGTATTTTTTGGGTGTTACATGTGTTATAAGCAGGGTTTTAGTGTTACCAAGAGAAATATGTCAGTCTTGGCTAGTGTTGAACAGCAGAGTTTTGACATAAATCTGACATGGGGGTAATACAGAAATAGGTTGAGTAAGAGCTCTACAGAGATGGTTAAGACTTAATATGACTTTTACTAAGCAATTTATATAATACCTTTGGGAGAACATGAAATTGGAAGACACTGCAAATGAAAACTGACCACTTAAAACAACTCTGTATTGCATGTAATATAACATGACAAGCTACACTGCTGCTGTACATGTGCAGATTTGTAGTGATTTTCGTCTGTGCTAACACATCATTCTTGAATTAGGACACTAGGCTATTAGTGAACACAAAGTTTGCTTCAAACCAGGCGCTTCATGTGAGCTGGGTAACAAGGCAATACAGAGCTCAGGAGTAGCCGTCCTGTAGGGAAAGAATGCATTTCATGGTAATGAAGTATTAACTTGTGTGTACTGAGACGTGGCGTTGGAGAGCTCTGTTATTAAACCTATTACTCTAAGTGTATAAAGTTTGTAACATCCCTCAAGTCAGCATATTGACGATGGGATAGCCCATTAGCTCTGATTATCCTTGCCAATTGTTTATTACTAACAATAACACCCTGCATTGCAAGCGTTGTCAGCAGGCAATGGCTTGATAACTCATCAATCTGAGCGCGTTACCTGAAGTAAAACCTACCTTATCAAAAGCCTGATTCAACTGAATATATCTTTATTCAACAAAATATCAGGCTAATTAACACTAAATAAATCAATGTAATGAAGCAAATAGAACTAATTATGGTGGGTGAAATCAGTTTGAAACTTGCTGAATAAGCTAAATCAAGCACACGCTTTTAAAAAACATATGCACATTTTATTAAATTGTAGGCACGTCAATTCATTTGCTCACACAAATTCTGAAATTCTGCGCACAAAATAATGAAAGTGAGGGCGCGAATTAACAAAAATGAGGGAGCGAGGTCTATCTCATGCGCATGCAATACCATCTTGTAGTAAATTGTGGCCTCAAAGGGGAAAAAAATAGACCTATGTATATCTTTGTTTTTGTTTTTCCTGCAGCTCCTCCTGGGCTGCATTGGGCACAGATCTCTTCTGATCGTGTGATTGGTCGGGAGCTAGCTAGGCTTATGGGTATTGTAGCAGTTGTCATGGAAACATCAGTCACTTACAATGAAAAGGCTTATTTCTCATAACAGAGGTTAAGCATTCATTATCACTGGCAATTACAGTCACACAACAAATAGTTTCCCGACCCAGTAGAAGAGACTTGGCCTACTTGATACCGTTTGGAATGAATCACCATTATAAGTGCATTGCATGATTGGTTAAAATTGGAAAAACCGGGAGAAACACCAGAACCAAAGCACCACGTGACATTTTAGCTCTATGGCTACTGGTGTATAGGTTTATAATGAAAATTCTCAAAACAAGAACAATCTATTGAGCCAAGCAAGCTAGACCTCCCATAGAACTAACTTACAGCTAGGTCTGGCAAAGAGAGATTCAAGCTATCATTTCACCCAATCATATTCATTCGAAGCTGGAGCGGTATGACTAATTGGTTGGTGAATAATTTAAATTCCTACAGTGGCAGTCGCTGTCTACCCTGCTCAGAGGGAGGAGTGACAGGGATGGGTGATATCAACAAACTTACCCAAGATTGCTTGATTCAAAAAGGGGAGTTCCAGCGAGAACAAAATCAACCTGCTGACTATGAGATGTCAGCTACATCAAAGTAACTTCCTCGACTCTTTCACTTGAAAGAGTCTGATTAGGGCCAGGGCACAATCCACTGCCCTGGGAGGCCCTGTGTGCATCATGGTAATAGAGAACAAAAAAGGCCAAAACCTTATGCTATTAAAATAGATTCACCAAAACCAATTGTAGTATATTAGCTTGAAAATGACACAGAGGAACTGACGAGGGTTTTTAGTGGCAGATGGAGTTTTCCCATACCATGAAATTCATATACTTGGCTACTGAGAAAACAATTATTGCTGGTACGTTGAGCAGCCTTCCTGTTTTCATAGAGAAAGCGACACTGGGAGAGCGAGTGAGTGTGAAGCCTCTTTAATTGCCTTCGGTCACCCACAACGCTGAACTGGAGCGCCACGCAGCTTAGAAAAGGAACCGGGCAGAGGGTCTGATAGATATTTTATCACCCAAGTTAACGGTTAATGAATTCCCAAAGTGAAATCTGTCACTTCAAAAATAAAGAGGAAGGCAAATTAAAGGGAGATAGAGAGAGACAGAGGAAGAAAGGAACTGGAGAGGGTGACACAGTTTTAAAATGCCCTATCTTTTGGCCATCCCCGTTTTTCAATGGAATAAAGAAAACTCAGCCTCTTTCTTCTCTTCTTTTCTTCCCCCACTTCTTTTCTCTCCCTCCCATCCTCCTATCTCTCACTCTGCTTTTCTCTGAAAAAAATTCTCATGAATGATTTATATGTGTCTTGTTATCAGCAACGATTTCTATAGACCCCAACGCATTCACCAAGACATTTGTGGCGTAATTGTTAATTTTAATGCCATAATGGCTTCAGATGGGAGCTCTGATTAGACATTTATTACACAATTAAATGAAACATACTCAAGAATCACAAAAGCCTTCCGTAATTATTTCAGGCCATTAATAAAATGGGCATTAAATTATATTGGACACAAAAGAGAAGTGAAATAGATTTCCATTAGAGCAATAGAGGCAGAGAGGGGTAATAGATCCTGCCTGAATTCACTCTGAAATTAATTGTTGCCCAGCCTATTTCCACACAGTGGAATAAATGAATGAGAAAAGAGAGGAAGAGAAGAACGAGTTGATGGCCGAGAGAGTGAGGGGAGGGGGTTACATTAAGAGCCTCTGATAAAAACCTTTTGTTTGACATCCTACAATGGACCCTCAATGAGAGAGAGGGAGAGAGAGAGAGAGAGAGGGAGGGAGAGAGAGAGAGGGAGAGAGAGAGAGAGAGTCAGACCAATTTCAGTCTTAGTCCATCGTTCTAGAGTTGAGGTTATATCCTCTTTTCAAGTTTTGTTTGCTTGTGAATAAACAACTATCAGAGATCTACCTTCTCATGCGTACATCTAAATGTGCCACTTATTAGTAAGCAATACATGGGTCATATAACAACATAACAACACCTCAAAACAGTTGCCATTTGAAAGACATGGGACAAAAGCCTATGAGAGGAAATACATTTTTTCTTAGATAAATAAATGACTTGCCTGGTCCTAACCAGACTCTTTGACCCAAAGTCACCTTCCAGCTGGATGGAGGTCTAGCTCGTTAGGCTAATAAATGACAGCGATACAATTTAAATCTTCTGCAAAGTACAGTTTTGAGAAAAAAGGTCATAATTTTACAACATGATAAAGTACAGGTTGAGGAAATCTAAACAAAAAGACAAACACAAATAAAGCTTTTCTTTGATAGTATTTGAAATGAGAGGAGAGGACAAACAATAGAAGTTAAAGAGAAGATGAATGTGAAATTACAGTGTGTACACTAGAAAATAGTGAATAATGATAGAGTGGTAAGTACTGTAGTTACAATAAGAAGTCATAAAAAAGTTTCATATGTAGGGATATTTCCATGGTAATCAAAATGTCTAATGATTTGATTTATTGTTTTTGCAAAATAAGAAAAACATTTTCATATTAATTCTTTTGTGAAATAGCTTTAACTACAATATAGAGGCAAGAAAGAAATTGCATATCAAATGGAAATTGAACAGTATTTATTTTCCATTAGTAAATACAGTAGATTAAAACACTTTAACACTGTCAAAGCCCAATGTTTTGCAGAGACTTTCTGAAAGCATTTCCAATGGGAACTCAAAATAGACCTGTGTCTTTTGAACTGCTGGTATATGGAGATCTACAGCAAGTGGAAAGGAAATGGAAACGTATATCGCACAATACTAGAACAGATCTGTCAACAAAGCTAATGAATCATCCGCTGATACCAATTAGTATTATTTGATTTTCTTTCTTTCTTTATCTGGCTTCAAAAGCTTTCACGTACTTTAATTGTCTCACTTTCATCATTTTTCTTTTGAGTTTTCTTTGTTTTTCTTTCTGCTGTACCTACAGTCCAGCTCAGCATTCAGAAGCAGCTGTTTGTCCACTAAAGGTTTTCCCACTTCCTAATGCAGTATGCACAAAGTCTGTAAAAAAACAAAACAGAGAGAATAGGATTAAGAGTCGTCTGATGGATATGCATAATTTTTGCGAGATTCAGAGCAGCCCTGTAGAGTATCAGTTTAAAATTTTAGTTCTGAATTTATCACCTGACTCACTGGCCCTCTGAACCAATTTTGGTCTAATTTCCACAATCATTGGAGGCACAAGTAGATCTATGGTCAGATTTTAAAAAAAGTTGGATAAAAAGACAATTAGTCATGGTGCCAAAATGAATCCTAATCATGTCCCATCATTCATTTTCAAATCCTGTAGGCATATGGGTCCATCAGCAGTAGCATATAGAATGTGTGTATGTTTTTGTGTCCAGGTTTGCACTGTAGCATGTTATGTCTCCCTGGTTGCTGTTTGTTAATGATCAAACATTTCCTATTTCAAACAACCGATCCAATTCACGTTCTTTGTTAGAACCTATGGTCTGTCCCAGAGATACAGCTATATTTTGCTCTGGTATTTACTTGACCTTCAGTATGTTGGTCCTTACAAATTCCTGAGCAGTGAACCATCAAGATTCACTTTCCCAGTAAATGCCACTTGCTAAATTTTGTTTTACCTCTGGGTGTCTGAGGTGTCATAATGTGTCATAGGTGTTGTCAAAAATAATAAGACAATGTTTTTCATTATTTAGTATAGCAGGTGAATGTATAAATAGAAAACTAAATTTTCCAGTGTAAATCTTAGTTATAACTGCATAGAGCTAACGTTACAGCTGTCATTCATGCTAACAAGAACTGTAACTTGTCTTCCATGATGTGTTTGACGTAATATTTACCAACTGGAGTATGAATCCAAAACAAAAGAACACGACGACGGATAAAGATCCCGGGAGTTTACTTGCCAATCGAAGGTGACTTGGCCATTGAGAACGAATGCGAGGCCCCAAAATGTATTGCGAGAACGACACATCATGTCCAAACAGTCTCTAGTACAGAGCTGGTTCATCTCAAACTGTAAGGATACATTCTCTGTTCTTGCGTTCTTGAGAAGTTTGTTCGCTCCAAGACAACTTGGGAAGAACATTTTCCACGAAACACAAGTATCAACTTGGCATTCTTGGATTTGATAATCACCTTGTGAGTCCTGTGCCTGCCACCATGAAAGACAACCATGATACAAATTGCGTCAAATCAAAAGCAAATCACACACTTGATTTAGACGGATAATATTTCCATCAGAGGAGGGAGTTTATCCAACTTGGCTAGAGAGTGTTAGCCTATGAAGTGGCCCTTGCAGACTAAAGCAACAACTCTGCATCGGTTGGTTCATTGCCTCAGCAGTGTCTATTCAAATAATTGATCATACACCTTGTTAGGCACCATCCCTTACATATGATACATTGCTAAACGACTTTGGTGTGAAATAGTAGTTGCTGACTATGAATAGAAATGGGCAGCCACAGAGAGCGTACCTGGTTGCCATAGAAACAGTCAACAAACTCAATTCAACTCATCGAGTGGCTGAGTGTAGGCTGCTTCAAGAGTCCAGCAAAAAGTTGGATGCTACCATGACAAGAAAATGTTTGGTTAGTGTCAGAATCAATGCCTAGTCTCATATGTTGCTAACTGTTGTTGTTTTTTTTATTCAAATAATGTTCAAACAGTGAATTTATGTATCGGATAGTGTGTAAATGTGTATGAGTAATAGTATTATGAAGTACCCCTTGCTGTTATACTGGAATGCATCATGGTTGATCTGCCATGCAGCCAGTACTATTGAAATAACAATTATATTATTGTTTAGTAGTAGTGCAAAATCTCATTTTATACTCTCCAAATCTTATCTGGTGAGTCACAGTCTCGTGTGAAAGGCTCAAATCCCCCTGCAAGGAAGGCCAGCTCTAAATGAGTTTTTTTCTCTTAATGAAGGTCAGGAGAGAGTCACATCTTTCCTTTTGTGATAATTTATCCCTATCTGCTGTTATCTCTGTTTTGCCCCTTTAATCCTAATTGTATTGTATAATTGTATGACGGGACCTCATGGTCTTTGAAGTATTGCCCCTATCCTTTCATTATTACCTGATGCCTTGAACCTTTGCTAATGTTTTTCTGTTCTGTATTATCCAATAGGCCTATTTCTGTCTACTTTTCAGCACTGTGCACAGCTTAAGTTTAGTCATTTTTGACAGATTTTCTTTCAATCTGATTTCACAATCTGAGAAATGATATGAACACGAAGATTAAGCATTTTCTATTTTATATATGTCCCATGTTGGCAGTACATCTCAGCAGGCCACTAAAAACATTGTTGTTTTGATTATTTCTCAGTGTGTTATCATTATTGAATGATACAGTACTTGGAATGAGATAGCATATGATGATCTGATGGGCTGAATTTTGAACTATTTCCATATGGGTGCAAGAAAGCCTTGTTTAATGTGCTAATACAATGACCTAAACGGTTTTGTTCCAGGGGCAGCCTGTTGTGACTGCTGACTGACCAGGGTAAACACACATTTGATATCTGAAGTAGCGGACATATTGTACATAGACATGGTTGGAAAGATATCGTTTTTTGCAACTGTTAAACTGTTTCACTTTGCAATTCAGGCATCACAGAGAGTTTCACTGAAGTTTTGTTAACTGTTTAACATCTACACAGTAATGAGTGAGTGAGTGAGTGAGTGAGTGAGTGAGTGAGTGAGTGAGTGAGTGAGTGAGTGAGTGAGTGAGTGAAAGTCTATTTTTGTGGACTAGAAATACAAATTTGTGATGATAATTACTAGGGCACATTGTCTACAGC